>JAIUZE010070717.1:0-79355 GCA_022085475.1 Heliosperma pusillum | reverse complement strand
CTAATTGCATATAAAAACTCATATTCAAATAACATATCGCCTCATATCTACTAAGGCTAATTCATTAATTAAATACAACCTTACTTGAAGACAAATCCCCGACCCGAGTCCCGCGACGGGTCATCAGTCAAAACGGGGCTGACTAGATCTTAGTTTGACCAAACCCGTTTGGTCAAAACGGCTAGAAACAGAGTCTTTATCACATAGACTTGAACATAAAATCATCATATTCATTACATGTTATTTTATTAAAACTTCTAACATGTGAATTATTAAAATCATACAAAAACCCGCTTGACTTAAAGGATATCAAATTAAACTATAATCTTGTATTATAATTTCTAACATGTGAGAAATAATAATTTATGAAAAACCTTTTAATTAAATATTTTACTTATTAACATTTCCCACTTGCTAAATATTACAAAACACGATAAAATAACAATAACTCAAAAACCGTCACAAGACTAAAAAGGTGACTCATGGGCTGATTTGGGCCGGACCTAACACGGGCCTGGACTGGGCCCACGGCCTGGTTTGGGCCTGTTTTGGGTCGTCATTTTTAAAACCGTTTCTTAATATTTACCGCATGCTTTAACATATTTATAACCCGTCAAAACAACAACAAAACAATCAAGTATCGACACAACCCACAAGGACCAAACATGGACCAACCAGACCGGGCTGGACCGGGTCTGAACCGGCCTGAACCGGCCTGGTTTGGACCGGTTTCCAGCCATCAAAACAGCCACCCTACACGGCCCAACACCAACATCAAATTCTAAATTATTTCTAACATGTTTTAATTAACAAACAACCATTTTAATAATCATCCATACAAAAATCATGATTATGAATAAATCATTCAAATATGTCAAGAACCCTAATCATGCTAAATATTCATACAACATAATAAAAATAACTACTTATCATGTTACTAACTAAAACCATAAATAACAATAACATGAACAAAAACAAAAGAACAAAAGATATGTAACATTAAATTCGTCGAGTAACTCGGAATCGTTACCTTAGCTAGCAAAATCAAGTAGCACCAAAAATAAGAAGTAAAGAAAACCCGTCTACTAGTCTTCTCCTAAAATATACGAGTCACCAAACTCGTCTTCAAAATCTTCTCCTATAAGAAATGACAAGAATAATATTATTAGAATTAAAACTTGATTTCCATAATTAAAGTGTTGAAAACGATTTTGTCGGAATTGAAAATAAATCGTACGTGGAGATGGAGAGCGAAGAGGAGACTCTAGAAATATAATTTAGGACGGATTTGAACAAGTAACGAAGGTTTTGTGACGATTTTGCTCAAGAACGATGAAGAACGATGAAGAACGATGAAGAACACCAAGAACGATTTTGATTATATTAAAGAAAGTATTAATTAGATATTAAGTTGATTTAATGTAAAATGAAAAGATAAGTAGTGAATTATGAGTGGGTGTGTGCCGTGTAAATATAGAGAAAAATGGAGTCGGGTTTTGAAATTGTTGTTACGGGATTGACTCGGGTTTTATAATTATATTATGGTAATTAATTAGATATTATTAGATTTTATGATAGTTTAATAAAATATCTAGATATTAATTAGATATTATGTTATTGTAATCAAAAGAAAGGAAAATATCTAGTCCTAACAGAGGGTGAGGGAGCCGTGTGGTATAGGTAGTAGTCGGATCTGTTTTTCAAGCGATTTGCGTAATTTAAGATGACGGATCGATAAAGTTACAAATATCTTAGATATTCGTATTAGTTTAATCGAAAGAATTAAAAGATCGAAAGTGAGTGGAAAAAGATGACATGGGGCGTGTGACTCATGCCAAAGTCGGGTTTCGGGTTTGTTTCGGGATTTAAGTTGACTCGGAATAGTTAAATGCTTCCGGGATTAACCGTAAAACCTTCTCTTTAATTCCGAATAAATTCAAAATAATTATATTAAATTATCATAAATTCAAATAAATCTTAATAAATTAAAATAAATTAAATTTATTATTTTTCAAATAGAATTTCGGTCTTTCAAATTACGGGTTGTTACAGGTATCAATAAAACTTTTAAATCGTTTGACATGTATTTCTCTTTCTTTATATCAATTTGATTAGATAGTTTATTTTACCGTCTTAGATAGTTTATTTTATTGTTGTTTAGTTAGTTTACTTTATCGTCATTTTATTTTACCGCCTTAGATAGTTTACTTTATTGTTATTAGCTAGTTTATTAGTTTAGTCAGATAGCTTTTCAATATTGTCATTTAAATATCGCTCTTAGTTAGATTTATTATATTGTCACCTGGATCAGTACACTTCCCCGATCGGATCCGTGACAACCCGATCGGGTAAGTTGTCTGTTTCTGGTTTTACATATCGTCATTTACAAATTTGTCATTTACATATCGTCATTTACATACTTGTCATTTTATTTTATGTTAGTAGTTTAGACAACCACCTCAAATGACTCGAACTTAAATGAAAATCACTCCATAGCAATTCATAGTTAACACGTACTCCCTGAGGATCGACACCCTACTTCCCTAATTACATTCCTTATGTTGTTAGCCTAAGTGTGGGTAATTATTTTTGTATCGGGACCGCGACAAATCCGATCATCCACCCACGTTGGGTACAAACATCTTTAGGCCACTCGAGGAGAAGTTACTGTAAATGCGTGGCCACGCTCGGAAAGAGATATGTGGTAGATTTTCCGGTCAAACAGTTACTCTCCCTATCGAGAAAACCACTCTACATATTATCAATCGCAAGTGCGACCTGAAAGACACCTTGCGTTGAGTGGGAGATGTGATAAAGAGACAAGAGAATTCGTGACGCACACTTGTGTCAGACAAGTGGGAGATTGTTGGAGTAGGTGTCCTCCACAATAGTGCGTCACTTAATAAATCTCATTAAGGAATATAATTGGGATATTTATTGACTATATATATGATTAGTCAGTTGATTAACGTAAATCAATAACGGTTGGCTGACTAGAGTTTGACTTTATTGTCGTATGACGGCGGTGATCAACTGATCCCTTTCGGTCACACCTAAGGAGGAAATCCAAATATTAACTAATTATTTGTATATGATACAGTTAATTAGTACATTACATATATTCGATATGTACGAGAGTTATTATTAGAAATTGAATTAGAACTCAAATTCGATTAAGTTTATTTTTTCAATTATGCGATAATTGACTAATAAATTTATATCTTATTTTAATACGATTAAATAAGATTTAACTTAGTAATTAATCGTTAAATTACTAATTTAGTTGAGGTTTTGAGATAGAGATAATTAGTTAATTATATTTACAAGGAGTTGTAAAATAAATTAACTAAGCATTGTGGGACCCATTATATATTGATATAATGGTAAAATATTACTTAAAATATTAAGTACATATTATTTATTTATTTGTATCATATAATTGTTATATGATCAAATTAACACTTAATTATACAAGATAATTAAGCATATGATTAATAAGTATTTGTGGGACAAATATCAAATATCAAAATGGACCATAATAAGGCACATGAGGCCGGTTATGGCATGTGTAGGAAGAAATGATTTTGTTCTTTTCTTCTTACACAATTCTCCTTTTGATTGTGACATTACATACATACTTTAATCATTCTAACATTTCCTACACTCCACCTTATTGCATGTGAATTAATTAAACAAAATAAGAGGCCATATGGGACTATGAGGTCCGGCCATCATGCTTATAAAATGGACAATAGTTGTTCATTTTTTGATCACTTGATTTTGTGCTTAATTCACACTTCTCTCTAAAATTCATCCTCTCACTAAAACTCTCATAATACTAATATTGTCTAAGTATTACTAGTGTAGTAATATATACTAATATTGCATAATATCTATCTTATTATCTAGTTAATAATAAGGGTAGATTATTTGGTGCAACTTGAAGGAGGTCTTCTAATTTGGAGATTATTCTAGTTCATCCATATTTATAGCTCAAGAACAACAAGAAGGAGTTCTTGTTGTGCCCATATTATTTCCATATCAATGTGAGGAAATTTTTTCTTTTTATATAAATGTCTTTATATTTGCATGCATGCTACATAGATCATTAAAAACTAAATTAACAAGTAATTTAGTAACTAATTAGAGGAGTCTAAATAAGGTCTATGGACTTTAATTTTTTTTAGTACAATTTTCGCACCGTTTCCTAGAGCCTAGTCAAGGCTTGCATTTACCATCTTGACCATCCCCATGGTGTGAAAATTCCTTGGTGAACGCTTTCCTAGGTGACTCTCGAGGCCATGTAATTGTCCAATCATCACATTTTACTACATTTGACAAAAAGGAAATTTTTCCAACACAAGTCCAAAAATTGAGTTCAAACACAATTGAAAAAGAAAAGCTTGAAATTTTGCATATCTTTGCCTTAGTCCTAGCTTAGGGAGTGCACATGGAGACTTCTAGACTCTTCTAGAGTACCCTCACTACATATGGGGTTGCTCTCGATGTCGCTACGGCAAGGATTTGCCTATTGTTGGTCTCCGCCGCACACCTTTCGCTAGGCTACCTTGCTCTCAAAAGGCACCCAAATCAAGCAAAAATCAAAAACAAAAAGAAAAAGAAATCAAATAAGAACTCAAACATCTCGCTTCCTTACCTTTTCGATGATTACTCCTACGTTACATGGCTAAGAGGGGACGACCCTTCCTTTCACTTAGGTGAGAGGCGGAATTCCGATCCTACAGTATCTTCTAACACCCTGGGGCCCTCACTTTCCATCCCGTCTTATCACCCTTGACAAAGCTTTCTAGTGAACGTGAACGAATATACTAATTTTACACAATAAAGAGGTGATTCATTTCTATCTTTCTAGGCCTAGTTCTTTGTAAAACTAGTAAGTACATAGGAATTTGCATGCTTGAAATTTTTCCATTTTAGATGAATCCCGGCACATGGATGAGGCATGTTGCCACTTGCTTTTGTAGGTGCATTCTCATATGTTTTGTGTGCTTTATTGCCTAGAATGCATCAGAGTTTTGGCAAGACCCCACTTGCCTTGCAAGAAGGTATCTTACCTCATGGATACCTTGTTGCGAGTTGAAGGGACGGAGCACGGCCCGTTAATTGCCTTGTATCGGTTAGGTTTAGCGTATTTAAATAAGGGTCTTGACTATTGTTCATCCTTACTCAGGACGAGTAAGGGTTTGGTTTGGGGAGATTTGATATAGTGTCATTTCACCCTACATTTTCACCCTTTTTTGTCTCGTTTTGCTTGCCTTTAACGCTCCATAAGAGCGTTTCTACGTGTTTTACCTTCTTCTAGCATATTTCTCGCTTTTATCATGTGTTTTGTAGGTAAACCGTCATTTGAGGCGATTTCTACCTACTTTTGATCGACAAAGAAGAAGGTGAGTCACTCGGAGGACCCACGACATACCTTGGGGGTCCCACATACCCTTGGGGGGCCCTACTTGATGCGCCAAAGCCCTCCCGAATCAAGGCAAGTGAAACCGGGAAGGAAGTAACAAAGTCAAGCAAAGGAAGAGGGACAAGAAAGATTTCACGGGCGTGAAAGGCATTTCACGGTCGTGAGATGCCTTTCCAAGAAGGCGGATTCTCGAGCATTTCAGCTCACGACCGTGAAACACATTTCACGGTCGTGAAAGTGAAGTCACGGTCGTGAAACCCCTTTCACGGTCGTGACTTGATCATGGGAAGTTCCTGCCTTATTTAGTTCACAATCTCACGACCGTGACTTGTTGCACGGTCGTGAGACAGCTTTCACGACCATGAAACCCATTTCAGGGTCGTGACTTTACCAGTCCATGAAATCTTTCGAAGCCCATCTTTCCTCTATTTTTTAAACCTATAAATAGACCCTCTTATGTAATTAAAGGACACGAAACCCTAGATCTGAAACTCTCATAGAATTAGTATTTAATCTTCTATTAATCTTCCATAATTAAGCTAATTAGTTGGTTAATTAGTAATTGCAACTTGGTTTAGTGTTGGAACTTGGTTTGTATTCAAAAATTTGTGACGAAATCTTGGTTATTATATCAAAGTTCTCACCTTTTTCTAAGTTGGTACAATTTCTTTACTTAATCTTGTCTTTAATTAAGTTTTCATTTCAATTCTTGTTATCTACTCATTGTTAATTAGAAAATGTTTATTGTTGTTGATTTCATTTTGCAATCCTTAGTTAATATTGAATTTTCTTTGAATATGAGTGAGTAGTAATCTTACTAGGGTCATGTGGGGGATTATGGGTTCTAGTATGAGTTAATGTGTTCTTGTTGGGGTTAATAGTTGATTATTGTCTTGTTTCCATGCTATGCTTATAACATGTTTGATGAAATGTCTACTTGAGTTTGCATGAATCTCTCGCTTGTTTCGAATACCATAAGATCGAAAGTCGTGGTTTTTCGTAGAACCGCTAGTTTGGCAAACCGTATCTAGTGACGCGATAGCTAGTTAGAGTCGGTTTGAGGAAGAATTGTATGAACGAAAGCCTCAATTCACTTTCCTAGACTAGACGACGTTTCAACTATTAAACCCGGCTTTTTCACTCGACTTTACTACCCATATGAACCCACTCACCCTAGTTTTCCCTCTTATTTGATAAAAATCCAATCTTTCTCGTTTTAGATTCAATTTGTTGTTTTTGTTTGCTTTTAATTATTGTTATTTAGTTTAGTTAACAAATCCAAACTCAATTTACATTGTGACTTTGCAAGAGACTTAGTAGACTATTTTATCATTTTTAGACAATAACCGTCCCTGAGATCGACACTCTTACCACACCACTTTATCCTACATCATATTTTCTTTTTGTCACAATTTGTTTTTTGTATCAATTGGTGGATCCCTTTCGTGTAGGCTACTTGGTTGTGCAAATTGTGTAGTTTTGGGCCAACCAAGTAGCCGGGTTGTACTTGATGGAGTGATAAGGGGGTGTTATAAGGAGTTGATTTGCACGATAATTGGTGATGAAGGTCATCCCGCTTGTGCCTTGGGATAAGGTAAGGATGACCACGTTCTTAGGGGATATAAGAAGGGAGGTATTGAGGTGATATCGGAGTCGGTGGTTTGTTGTTTCGTGTTTAGATGGCGATATAAGGAGGGGGAGTGAGAGAAGAGTGTCACAAAACTTGAGACTTTTTATTTTGTTTTTTTGTCAATGGTGGTTTGTTTCGAGGGAGTTATAAGAAGGGTGAAGTGTGGGAAGAGAGGTCACTACCTTCACACACACTATGTTTTGACTCATGTTGCATATACTAATCTCGAGTTTTACTCGGGACGAGTAAAAATCCAAGTGTGGGGGTATTTGACAACACTCAAATGTGCCTTGTTTAATGTAGATTTTTGAGTCGTATTGTTGCATTTTATAAGGTCCGTTAGCATGAGTTTCACGCTAACTTAGTTCCTTTGGGTTTGTTCTAATTTCGTTCATCCAAGTCAACTTTGTACTATTTGTGTCGAACAATTTGTTATGGGTCGATTTTTTTTGTAAGACTTAAGGGTCCACCTTTTTTGGAGCCATGAAGAGAAATCAAGAAAGGCCCACCAAGGAGTCAAACCAAAAAGTCAACAAAAGTCAACCAAGGTCAAAGTCAAACCCAAGACCAGGTCGTCAGAGATTAATCCCGGGGAGTCAATAAAACCAATTTAGGGGTCAACATTGAAGAGAAGGGTGCAAGCACAAGGAGGTCAACGAAAGTCAACGGGAGCGGATTTTGAAGAAGAAAATGGACCGCATGAAACGCCGGTTGCGTCCACCAACGCAGCCTGCGTCGTCTGACGCAGCTACCACGCGAGCTTTTTCCGTCTTTTCCTTTTTGGTTGAGGCCCATTTCTCAAGGCGCATAGGTATTCGGACTAAGGGTATTTAAGAACAACAATTTGAGATATTTGAACATCTCTCATTTTCCACATCTAGTGCAACATGAGTTGAACCTCCAGCCAGCCAGAACAATGTCACAGCAAGAACATGGGGCTTACCACCTACCCTACACCCAGGCAGAAGTCCCATAGCAGAGACACCAAGCTTACCACCTCCCAGGCACCCACCCTTATGTCAAGAACCAGCAGGAACACAAGCAAGAGCAACCACAACAAGACTGACCAGAGCAGGGTCCATCCTTCAGAAAACCAGCCAGAACAAGCCCAGTAACCAGCCAATTCTCATGCAGCACGAGTCCAACCAAGGGCTCCAACTTCTTTTCCCTTCAAGTTAAGGTCCTTAGCAACATAAAAGTCTAGGACAAGTTTCCCAAATAAGTTCTGGAAGTCCCCCTAAAATAGCCTACCATATTGAAGATCATTTTGAGGAAGTCAGCAGGAACAAGTCCAATTAAATTTGTCCAAGACTCCCTACTTTTGTGTGATCAACCTAGCATAAATAAGAACTTTGGGAAGGGTATCTATAAGTCCCTCTCAACCCCCAAGACCAGCAGAAACAAACCAGACAAAGGCTCCCCAAGAAATTGAGCAACATTACCATTTCAGGAAAGGAACAAGAACACTTTTCAGTCTTTCTTTTCTATCATTTTGCAGTCTGTTTCACTCGTCCTATTAGCTGACTTTTGCATTTCATTTATCAGTATTTTTAAGGCTCTTAAAGCCCTTAGATTATGTTTGTTTCAAGGGTAGAGATCTATTGTAATTGCCTATATAAGGCCTGCATTGTAACCCTAAAGAACTCAGACTTGATTAATGATTAAAACTAAACTTTGTTCAATTACAAAACTCTTAGCAGTGGCTTGAGTCTTGTTGTGTCTTTAACTTACTTGTGTGTGAGTTAAATGCATGGTGTCTAAGGTTTACTGCTTGTGTTCTTGAACCTTAAACACACCCCTACAGTCTATGCTTGTGTGCTAAGGCTGAGGGTACTATCTGTTCTGCCTGGCCTAGTGCAGGTTCCTTGAGTAGTTTAAGTCATTTAGTGAGTGTGTGAGGGAGTGTACAAGCAAGCTCCTTTTGGCCTCTGAAAAGCTCTATTTTTCTAGAGATTTCAGTTCATCTAGAATCTCATATTGTTGTTCACCTATTATTTTCTCACACTAGAACTTGTAGTAATTTTAGCTTAATCTTTTGGTTATGAAGAACATGGAAGGTTAAGTCCTTTCTACTTGGTGTAATTTGAACAAGTGCACTACTCCTATCATTGTATGACTCTATAATCTTCCTCTCTTCTATGTAATACTCTTTTCTTATGTTAATTTCTTGTGTTGAGTAAATGAATGTTTAGTTTAACCATCTTTACATCTTATTTACTTGATGAATGCTTATTCTAGGTAGGATTGGTTTTCTTATCCTTGAATATGTTGAAGCAAACTTGAAAGATTGTAACTTTGGCTTAAAGTTGGAATCTTTTAGGTGGAAAAGTATGTTTTGTGTGTTATAATATGGTTTAGTGTTGTGATACATGATTCTAGCTTAATCCCTTGTTAGAAATCTTAAAGGTTGTTACTTTAGTTGTGCTTGTGATTTAATGAGTATTACTTGACTTTCAAAGGGTTGATCTTGGGTGTTTTAATTCATATCAACTAGTTTCTTGGGCGGTAGTAATAGATATATGAAGGGAAGACCATACCTCACGTACACAACCACAATAAAGGTAACTCGTCACCTATCAAGGAAACCTTTACTTTACATCCTAAAGGCAATGAATAATACTCACGTACACAACCACAATAATTAACATACATACATATATAGACAATTTTTTATTATAAATCCTAGAGATTAAGGATAAACCCAAACTTTCTAGTCACGATATTTCTAAACAAAAATGAACTACACCTCGATATAAGATGGTTCACACTTTGATTGTTTTTCCGATCAATAAAATAACGTCAAAAAGTGCTTCGGCTAACCGCTTCTACAATAACTTCATAACAAAAAAAGTTTCGGAAAAAGAAAAATGAAGCAAGATATTGTAGTTGCTTTTCTTATCTCGAAAATGTGAATAAATTTTAAAATTGCACTAAAATGATAACGTTTTGGGTAAGAAATTTTAGGAAAAAATTATTTCAAATCAATGGGTTGAACTTTGAAACAAGAAAGAAGCATTAGGAACTAGTAAGTTGAAAATTAAAATAATGCTAACTGGTTTTTTTTTTTTACATTTTTAGGTGTTGCGGGAATTTTATCGCTTCTATAATAAATAGGGAGATGATAGCGCTACTACTGTTTTCTTTAACGCCACTCAAATTCAAGCTAATAATTATATGGACATACAACTATTCACTCTCTCACAGAATGGGATATGACTCATATGAGATCCTTAATGGTAAACTTTAAAAGTTGAGGTCCTTAACTAAAAAAAATCTAAAATTAAGGTCCTTAATTTACCCTTTACTCCATAAGTCAGAGTTAGGCCCTGTTCTTTCTTACTTTTTAGAGTTGAACTGAATATAGCTGAACAGAGCTGAACCTAACTGAATGGAGGTGAACTGAACTGAATTGAGCTGAACTGAATGAAACTGAACTTAAATAAGCTTATTAGAGTTGAAATAATAATAACAATAATAATAAATACTCCGTATAATAATAGTAATAACAATAATAATAATTACTGTAATAATAATAATAATCATAATGATGATGATAATGATAATGATAAATATTATTAGTTGATATCATTAGTCTTAATAATAATATTAGTAAATAGTAATATTAGTATTAATATCATTATTATTGATTTTGATAGCCATAACATTCAACATAATAACAATAATAATTAGTGATAATAATAATAGTAATTATAGTATTAGCAATAGTACTAGTAGTAGAAGGAGTGGGGGCCCAGATAGTTTCTCGGTTGTCTACTAATTTCTTGTAAATTGTATTTTCAGCTTAATAAAATTAAATTTGCATTTTTATAAAATAAAATAATAATAATAATAATAATCATAGTAATCATAGTAATTATAATTATAATTATAATATTGATAATAGTTGTTGTTAATAGAATATTTCCTTCATCTAATAATAATATTCGTAGTTTGAATTGCACCGTTTTTGAGACGACACTTTTACTCTATTTTTATTCTTTTATATTATCTTTTTTTTTTTCATTAAAAAGTATGATTCCAAAATATTTTTTTTAGGATGAATGTAAATGTTTTTTGTTATAACATCCTAGTTTTAATACTTTAACTTATTTATGGTCAAAGTTATTAAAAGTGACCATCAAAGTCAAACGAGGGATAATTATAGGATGAAGGGAGTATTAATTAATTAATAAGAATAAGAATAAGAATAAGAATAAGTTATAACCTTGTTGTTGATCTTAATATAAGTTGCGGTTTATAATTAAAAAAAATTTAATATAATATTAAATAATATTAATATTAATATTAACTTTTAAGTTTAAGATGAGTAGAACTAAAGTGAGCTGAATTTAGTCTGAGTTGAACTGAACTGAACTGGACTGTATAAAGCTGAATGAGCTGAACTGAATAGATCTGAACTGAACTGAAATGAGCAGAAATTAAGTCAGAAAGAACCGGACCTTAGGCCATGTTCTTTACAGCTTAATTTCAGCTCGGCCCTGTCTACTCAACTCATTTTTTCACAAAATTAAGTCTTACTTCAACTCCATTCATTTCAACTCGACTCCATTCAATTTAGTTTAATTAAGCTCACTTTCATTTAACTCAATTCAGCCGAAAAAAAACATGACCTTACTCTCCTAATCGACATAAGTAGACTTGGCAAAAGTAATCCGACCCGAAAAGGATGACACGAAACCCGAAACTAACCCGAGTTGCAAAACGCGAATATAACCCGAAACCCGAAACCTGAATTAACCTGACCCGGCCCGAACTTGACCCGAAGTGCGTCGACCCGAAACTGACACGACGACCCCACCTGAAACCACTATCCCGAAAATGACCCGAAAAAATATGATTCTAATTGAACAAGAAAGACTTGAAATGACTATATGCACATTTTTTTTCTTAATTATTGACCCGAAAATGGCCCGGACCCGTTGACCCGAAATTGATGCGAACAACTTACCCAAAAATCACCCGAAACCCGAAATAAACCGACCCGACTCAAACCGACCCGATCCGAATTGACCCGATCCGAATTGACCCGACCCAAATTGACCCGACATAAACCCGATCCGATTGACCCGTTTGCCACGTCTAGAGATAAGTTAAGCTGGAAACATTACTGCAAATTTGGCCCTTGCCCGTTGCACAAGAAATCAAAACAGCAGTTGCACCTATAAAATTCCCCCTCCGCGTAACTTAGTTGTTACACAATCGAACCCCTTTTCCAAATCCCTCAATAGTCAAAATCCCAATTCAATTCAATTAGTTCCCCAATTTAGGGTTCATAAATTGATTCACCATGACAAGTTGTTCAATCGACGACGAATCATCAATCTGCAATGAACTCCAACAACTCCGCAACCAATTAAACAAGAAACAAAGCTTCGAATCCGCAGTCACCTCCCTCAAATCACTCCTATTACAATCCTACCCTTGTTCTTCCCCTTCCACCCAAAAACTCTTCTACGACGTCGTTTGCCGTGTTAACACTGTCCTCCGCACCCGCTACACCGCTCCTGGTTTCCTCCTCGCCGGCGTCGACCTCCTCCATACCGCCTCCTCCCTCTCCGCCGACCCCGCTCAGATCTCCCACCTCAATTCCGCCTCATCCGCCCTCCGCGAATCCCTCCGCCTCGACAATGAAAACCCGCTGCCAACCCGTACCAGCGGGTTCTTGTTCGAGGGACACCTCACCGTCGATAGCGAACCCCCTCAACCCAACTGGCTAATCCAGCAGAATCTGTTAACGGCACTCGCCTCCCAATCCCAAAACAATCCCAATTCCAATAACAGTAACAATCCTGCTGAAAGCGGCGATGATGTAATGGGAAGCTTGTTAAGGGGTTTAGCGGAGAGTTTGGATGTGTCGATGTTAGAGGGTTTGGAGGACTTGTTACCGGCAGATGCGGCAGCAAGAAGGGCGGCTCCACCGGCTAGTAAGGTGGTTGTGGAGAAGCTCCCAGTCGTAACGGTTGATAAGGAGGTGTTGGCCAAAGTAGGAGAGGATGCCGAGTGCTGCATTTGTAAGGACAAACTTGGTGTTGGTGATAAAATGCAGGAAATGCCGTGTAAACATTTGTTTCATCCTTTGTGCTTAAAGCCCTGGTTGGATGAGCATAATTCGTGTCCCATTTGTCGACATGAGTTGCCTACTGATGATCATAAGTATGAGAGTTGGAAGGAGAGGGAGAAGGAGCTCGAAGAGGAGCGTCGTGGTGCTGCTAATGCTGTTCGTGAAGGCGAATTGATGTACATTTAGATTGTTATCTACTGGGTTGTTTTGTTTGCTGCTTTATAATGTACTTGGATTTTTATATCATGGATTGTGTAATATTCATTGTACTATGAATTGTGTGATACATATATGATCTCCAATGTTGTTTTAATTGTCTTTTGTTGTCCTCTTGGTGATTCATTGTCAGTTATTATGTGATTCATTGTCAGTTTTTAAGGCTTGCCGAGTTGTGCACAGGCAACGTTGTAGTTGCAGCCTCTGGAGACAGAAACGTCACCCTCAGGTTGGCGGTCTAGTTCCCCTGATTTCGACCCATGGAGATTTCATGTGCTCTTCATTTTTTAGTCTGCCACTTTTTCTAGCTAAGATGGCATTTGAGCTTTGCATTGGCAATGAAAGTGTAGGAGGCAGCTTAACCTACAACTAGGGAGGGTTATGAGACTTATGACAACCTTGATGATCATGGATAATTTCATTGAGAGGCCAAGACCAGGAGGCTTTTTCTTTCTTATTAACCGTATACATTGGACCAGTGTAGCCGGAGGTTTTCACAAGATGTCACGAGTGTAGTGTTGTCAAAGAGTTGAGTGAGTGGATTTAAAGAGTAGAGTTTTATCACCACTTAGGAGTACGTAGACCTCACAACCGGGTTGCGTTGGTCACTTTCAGTATGCAAAATTAGTGTTAGATTGAGTCGGGCAGCTCATTTTGGGTTCGGATCAACAACTTTCAAGTTATTTAGGGATAATGAACGATGTGCAACAATAAACAATCGGGTCAGGTCATATTAAATCAGGTCAATTCGGACTATTGGTCCTCAGTTCGGCGTCGAGCAAGGTACGGGTGGGGTTATTCGATTTGGGTCATTTAGGCAGGTCTAGGAGTCAGTGGACAAGTACCCCACTTGTATAACCTAAAAGAATAACTTGACTGTGAACTAAAGCTTTCAAATGACCCGACATGTGTCATGCAGACTATTTGCAACACCAACGGCTAGTTTAAAAGAAGAGGAATAATGGGGCCATATCATATACGTGTATAGTTGATCTGAAGTCTGAGAATCCAAGGCTTTTGTTTCACGATTTTGCTATTTCTACTTAAGAATTAAGATTTGCAAAAGTTTCAGTTTAATATGAATACCAAAATTCCAAAAATCAGGAAAAATACATCAAAAAAATTGCTATAGAAAATCCTTCTCAACTTTACTTTGAGATTTTACAAAGGTTCTCCATTGATACCCGGCTATTGGAAAATCGCCCTATGAAATAATTGAGTGTTTCTACAAAATTTGGTACAGTTTGTTTCCACCAAGAAATTGCAATTACAAGTCAAACCTAGCAACAACAGGCTGCCATCACCTCGTTTGCAAAGCACGGCCAATTGGTTCTTGAAAATATTGCAGTGAAATAAAAATTGCTTCCTGTTTTTTCAGGCACAATTCAAATGTACTCGATCAACTTAAATGCCATTCGTATAACATTTTCATTCCATGCAAGGCAAGGCAAATTAAGCAATACAAATAAGTACTCCGTATTTATTACCTCCGTTCTGATGGTACGACTCCCTTGATTAGGGCATAAATTCAAGTATATCGGAAACACTTCTTGTGCATCTTTTCCCTGGTAAATGACAAAAACAGAATGAGGGGGTATTTTTGTAATTGCAAATAAATGGTGTTTGTTCATGGAAAGAACCATATGCATCTTTTTCCAATTCCAGGTAAAACAGTCCCAGGTTATTGATAGTCAAATAAAAACACAAGCAGGCAGAAACAGCAGCTGAAGAGTTAGTTCATAATGAAAAGTGTTTGATATGATATGGACCCACCTTTAACTTGCTGTCCTCCTTGATGCATTCTTCTAAACCAGCAAGACCACCAAATGCGATTAAAAGATGCCTAAATTTGATCATCCAATCATAAGATTTACAGTATAACAACAGAGAACGTGATGGGCCAGATAGAGACGATTACAAGCAAATACAAACATTACCTTATCATCTAAAGTTTTTACAGGTAAAAAACAGATAAGTAAGCTCCCTTGAGGAGTTGAGTCCCTTGTGCCTTTTCTCTCCATGAAAAAAAAGGAATAAACAAATGCCAGTATACTGTTTGAGGTTTTGGTAAGACCATCCTGGCAAGTTACGCCAAGATGTGGAAGCACTAGCCTCAAAATCTCAAAATCTCAAAATCTCAAAATCTCAAAATCTTAAAATGAAAACATCTTACCTTAACTTGTCATAGGACAATCTAACCAAAACTTTGCTCCTGAATGACCAGAAAGAGTTCTCTTGCAAACATCACTCAAAGTCGGGAGCAACCAAAATACTTGAAAACTAGGGGATTGAATGCAATAATCAGTGGCATAAGGTGATCATACTTTTTACAAAGTTAGGCTAAAATTACAATAACTTTTCAAAAAGACAGCAAACAACCCATGCCCAACTGATACAAATAGATTTACCCCATCCTCATATAGATTTGCCCCACCACAACAACAAAAATACAAAGAATAAGTGGAGTTCAAAGAAAAATCCAGTTCTACAAATAACAAAAACAAATAAATGAAACTAACAAATATAAAGAAAACAAAACCAAAAGAGAGTATTTTAAACTATTAGGATCGACTAAAAAAGGCAATTTAGGGCTCTGTTCTTTTGAACTGAATTTGTCTGAACTTAACTTAACTTAACTTAATGGAGCTGAGCTGAACTGAACTTAATGGAGCTGATCTGGACTGAATTTAACTTAATGGAGCTGAACTGAACTGAACTAAATTGAGCTGAAATGAAATAATAAAAAGATAACAATAATATTATTATCATTAATAATAATATTAATCATTATTAATAATAATAATATATTAATATAATCTAATAATAATCTAATAAGGTATATAAAAAATATTATAGTATTATAATAAATAATACATTATAATATTAATATGAATGATAACATTATTAATTATAGTAATAAATATTTAAAATTAAGTAACTAAAAAATAAATATGATAAGTATAAAATAATAATATAATAAAATAAACAAGAATATAAAATATAATTTATAATTTATAATAATAATAATTAATATTATAATAATATAAATCATTAATAATAATAATATTATATTAATATTATTTAATAATAATCTAATCAGATATATAAAAAAATAAAACAGTAATATAAGAATAAATATTACTCCGTATAATAATAAAATATTAATATAAATGATAAAAATATTAATAACAATATAATGTAGTAATAAATATATTAACAATAATAACTAAAAAATATATAAATAATATAAATAGTAATAAAGTAAATATAATTATTAATAATAATAATAGGCCTAATAATAATATATTAATACATTATAATAATAATAATAATTATTATTATTACTATTATTATTAATAATATTATTTCTAATAATAATAATAAATAGTTTTCTAATAATATTCATAATAATGAATATATCAATAAAGTATAAAATATAATATTAATAATACTAATATTTCCATTAATCATAATAATATTAGAATAAATAAATATACAAAACATAAATATATTAATATAAAGAATAATTATAACGGTAATATAATAGTATTAAATAATTTTTTAAAAATATAAATATAATAATAATAACAATATTAAATGAATCAACATAATAATAACAATGATAAGAATAATAATCATAATAATGTTGAAATAAAAGTAATCTGAACTGAACTTAACTTAACTTAACTTAATAGAGCTGAACTGAACTTAACTTAACTTAATAGAGCTGAACTTAACTTAACTTAATAGAGCCGAACTGAACTGAACTTAATGAAGCTGAACTGAACTTATAAGAACTGAAATTAAGTCCAAAAGAACAAGGCGTAAGTGAGAAGTTTTAAAAAAAGTAATTTAAAAATCTGCATCATCTAGCTGAATTCTTTCCATCTACATTGTCGGATCTAATGCCATATCATTTTCAATCACCTTAATCTATGTTTTTGTTTGGCTATTCTTATGGTTGCTGGATTCGCTCGGTACCCTACTAATCACGAATCAGTAAAAGCGAATTCTATCATGTTGCTTACTGAAAATACATATAACACACCTTCTAGAAGAGTGAGTCACGAATTGGTAAGGATGTATTCTTAGCGAATCCTGTAACCATGGCTATTTCCCTACTCATGGCCCTTCACAATCTTATTTGATCCTCATTTTTCAACCCTCCTAACTGGAGTCTAAGTCAATCTTCATGTCATATGGATAAACCACCTTAACCTCTTCTCCCTCGGACCAATAAGCAAATGAGAAAATCTATCGTCATTATTAAACGCACTAAAAATGATACGTTAATGAATAACACACCTGAAGGTTGGGATACATAGCTCAGATGACTTCAAAGTTTGACCATGCTCTGAAGTGCCAATCACATAATCATAACCATTCTACAAAGTAAGAGAAACATGTAGGCAAGCTGAGGAAAGAGTTGGCATTAAGAATCCGAAGTTCTTCTTAAAAAAAGGTTAACAAATACCTCATATGTGCTGTTCTCAAAAACAGAGCTCAAGTTTGGAGCATATCGCACTTTATATCCCCAGTACATGCCCTCTTCTTCCTTAGGAGTGGTAGATGGGACAACCCGGTGTAACACCCCTTCAAAGAAGCACCGAGTAATTATAATACAAGCAGTACAAAGATTAGTTAAAATATAGAATTGAGATGCATTATGTCACTGTCTGCTTGCTTCTTTGAGCTGTAACGTGATGCACAATTGCACACCCTTGTCTTATCATAAGGCCATGGTAGTGGGATATTGGCCATTAGACAATGACCAAAGGGTCACGGGTTTGTGTGTCAGAATCCTGGTGTTGATTTCAATAAGTCGGCACACATTTTCAATGAAAAGAAAGAGATCACAACATTTCTGGTGCATTAATGAGGCTTAAGGTTGCAAGCACCAAAATAAAGATTTTTTTTATTGTACACGGCTATCGAGACTTCAAATTTGCAAAATAGCTTTCCACTCTTAAATCTAAGAACTACAAAATGAAACTAGTGTCAAAGTTATTGGATCGATGCTCACGAAAAAATCCAACTAGCATAACTTCTACTTCTAACCTAGAATAAAAACAAACACATAAATGCATGAACGTAAAAATTGTGATATCTAACACAGTAACACTGACACACCACACAATACTTTGAGTAATATATTCAGCACAACAAAACAAATTAGGTGCGCAATACACCATGGTTATAAGAGATGTTCGCTAGATAATCCCCTTTAAGTAATAATATCGTGAGGAAAAAAGGAATACGGACATCTAACAGCTTAATGATCAGCAAATTGAATATTGCATACATACCTGAACTTAAACTTTGGTCATTCCCCATGGCTACAGTGACCCTCAACCCAGGGCCAAGGACTTGATCGATTGCAACATTCTGCATCAAGAGCAATACTCTACTTTAACAGGCTAACAGCACAGTAGAGTATCAGACCCATACCCTCATCTCTGTATATCTTATGATGAATTGCAGGAAAGCACATCACAATTTAATTCTGATTTTATTCTTGAACAGCACATCACACTATAATCGCGAATTCTATGATGCAAAAAGTGACCATTTTATGATAAATAATGCTCACTTTTTAAGCTGGTCACTTTCTAACATAAAATGGTCCTATTTACTACAAAATGGACACTTTAATAATAGACCGTATTCACAATTTCATAGTCAATGAAAAGTACCGATGTTTGAAATCGCAGTATTGTTCACGACTCTTGACAACCGTGTCTAAGAATTAAACCTGATAAGGTCATCACAGACTTGGTTGCTAGTCGTGGCAATTGTGTTAAAAAAAGCGTTTCTAGCAAATTATATTGTTATTATTGAAAATTCATATCAACTTGATGACTAAATGAGTCTAGAATTAGATTGTGTTGAGTATTTAGTTTTGATGATGACAAGCTCATTGTAATACTCCGTATTATATTAGGAGGTCTGGTCGAGTTGAGGTCTGTACTCAGACCGATTAGGGCTAACTCGGTCGAGTACCCTCAGTCGAGTCACCTAAGGGTACTCGACCAAGTGAGTCAGGGTACCCAGTTGAGGCATGTCGTTGTTGACGGGGTACTCAATCAGATATAACATCAGAACGGAAGGGTAGAAAAGGTATAGCAATAAGATATATTCTATTGTTTTTTAAATCTTAGACCGGAAGGGTAGAAAAACACTAATTTTTGAGTGTCACAAAAGTTTGTTCCAGACTCTCTGATTATGGCTACCAAATGTATTGATCTAAATGCATCGTGCTTCCACCTATTGAATATGGAAATTTTTAATGTGACAAGGAGCAATTCAATGCTCTAACAATCTCTAATAAAATTCGCGCTGTCATCCAACCCACTGCAAACACCTAAGACTCTTATAAGCAGTGGTGCTGACTAAGTGAAGATTGTTTTTACTACCATCCTAAACTGAGGAAACTGAGAAATTCCTATTTAGTGAAACTAGACACGATAGACCTGTTATAATTCTCTTCCTTCAGCAGTGAAATCACATATATAAATAGATTGATGTTTTCTACTGCATCAATTCTAATTAACTGGGTTTCCCTAAAGATATTGTGCTATCGACTATGTAATCTCTATGAGTGTTAGCAGTATATACCAGCAATAATACAAGGCTTCCTTACCAATACTATAGATTAGCATAATTTAAGAGAAATCACACTGCTTCACATTGTGTTTGAATAAACAGCATACCTTGCTAAGGCCCACATCAACCAATGTAGAACCATTGTTTGGAGCCTTTTCACCAAAAGTTACACCTAGTACATAGGGAATGTAATTAAAATCAAGACGGGACATGTTTGATATTACACCGAGCATGATAGATAGAAAGGTCACCAATGCAATGCAATAATGATATTTCTTCACTTATCTGGTCATTAAGTTAAGACTCACTTACTATTTTATATTATTGCCATTTACACAATTCGATCCCCTTAGGCCCTAGCCAACAATTAGCTAAAACACCAAATAACAGAAAACAAAATTCTGCGAAAGATGCCACATATGAATTCCAATTAAATATTCAAATAATTGAAGGTAATAAGTAAAGCATCTATCCAAAAGAGAGATCTAGTTCAAGAATTATTTTGGTTATCATACCACACTAAAATATGCCAAGGAAGGATTTAGGAGTGAAGACTTTACCTTCTCTATACAAACCCCATTCATGCTTACGGAAATGATGTGGCGCATCAAGTGGTGGTAACAAGCCCTTGAAAACATCAGGAGTTTAGAGATCAATATCCACTCTTTTTGAAACAAATCCATACATATACACAGTAAATTGCAAAAGTCCTCACCGCAAATCTTAGGTTATGATGTCTTGGAAAGAGCACCCTTCTTAGATACTGTGGTGTTTCCAAATAACGCAAAATCCTCATAAAGAATGCGGCATTACTTTCATTCTCATCCGAACTTGACATATCCAAAGGTTCCTCCAGTGAAGTCTCATTGTTGTCAAATACCACAATCTATCCAACATACAAAGTTAACTAGATTAATGCAACCCTCCACCACATCCGATGACAACATAATAATGGTACAAAAGAAATGCAATACCTCATCAACTCGATAAATTGTGGCAGCTCGCGCAATTTGACCAGCAAGCTGAAAATTACAGCACAAGTCACATACTTGCCCCCAAAGTAGTCCATAAAAAGGGGTACATACCGCATTTCTACATAAACTTACTGTAAAATCACTAATGTCATGTCTAATTCCACAAAGACATGTGAAATACATCTACATAGGTAATACAGAATAATAGTGATTTCCACATTTTTGCATTAGTCTAATACAAAACCTTGCGCAGTTAATATATAGTTCTGGGGGCAATTTTCATTTCAAGTCATTTGAAAACAACTACTTTGTGTGAATTGTGTCGTTAACACTAGGGTAAGGCTGCATACATCCGACCCCATGACCCCACAATTCAATAATCATTTCAGGTACAATACTAGTGGGGGAAGCAGGATAGAAAGCGAGAGAGAAATAAAGAAAGGGAAGGAATGATACACGAGTAGCGAGTTCGAGAGACTGGGCATTGCTGATGATGGAAGCAGGAATAGCGATGCTAACGGTGGGCTTAATCTTAGGTTTAAATATACTACTACTTCCCTTTTCTTCTTCTTCTTCTTCTACTACTTCCATTGTCTTGTTTTTCTTTCTCTTGTTTTTCTTTTTCTTTGTTTTCTCGTCGCCATTAATGAGCTCATCTGAAACAACTTTCTTACTCATTTCGTCTTCTTCTTCTTCGACTCTCTTATTCTTCTTTCCCATTTACTCCACACTTCCTTTCCGGTTTTAAGGGTTTATGAATCACGACTGATATCAGACTGATTGAGGGTTTAAGCACTTCAATACTTAGGTTTAACTTTAAGGAAGATGGGGAAGGAAACCCAAATTACTAAACTTAATTTATTATTTTATTTTGGGTTGTTAAACATCGAGTTTTAATAAGTCTGTGACGGGCCGATCCGTGTGACTGGTCAAATCCCCTCAAGGCAAGTGGGGGATTCCATTTGCACTCCATTTGCCCCCAATTTGCTCTTTGTGAGGGGGATTTGACCCGTCGAAAGAGCTTGCGACGGGTCAGTCCGTCACAAATGAGAATTTGTGATCGAGTTTACACTCCGAATTACTAAATTGCCTTTTTATACTAAACTCACGCTCTCTTCTCTCTCCCCAAAACCCACAAAACTTAAATAAATAAATAATAGTAAAAAAAATAATTACCAAAATCGATTCGCACGACGGAACCTGAATCTTTGGTTTGGGCGACCTCCGCCAACTGATGATCACGACAAGCCAAGGAAGTCAATTAAATGTAGTAGTGTGTTCCGTATTTTAGTTGTGCAAAATTATCCTTCTAAATATGATCAAACTACGGTAGTTTGGAACATTATCACCTCCGAGGGTGCTGGATTTCACATCCACGGTGTAGCCAAGTACAGGACAGTGATCGCAACATTGCGGGATTGGACAACGAAGAAAAAGCCTAGTTGGAGCAACAATTTAAGGCAAAAATTTTTTTTTCCCCAAAGGTTATTCAGCAAACTAATTCTCGCATTAGAATTGGTTTCAAACTATTTTTCGCCAATGGGTTCACGTCATCACTTTTACTTTTTTGTCAGAATTTAACTAAATCGCTTTCTGAAAAAGCGATTTCCTCTTATTTTCTTATTTCAAACAAACATCTACCACCTTTAAGATGGACTTACATGAACTTATATAAATCGCTTTTGTGCATTGCGACTTCACCTAAATCGCGTTTGGGGAAAGCGAATTTACTCTTTTTCCCAAATCTCCCACGAAACAGAGGCTTCTGCCAATTTTTTTTCCGTTTGATTGGTAAATCGCATTGTGGAATAACGATTTTGCTCCTATATAAAAAAACGCTGCTCATTCTCTCTCCTTCACTCGACAAGATTCCCGCCAAAGAAAACCCCAAAATAGCAAACCCTAGACATTCGACTATACCAAAAACTTCTCAAATCCTACTTATTTGCTACCTAATTAATTTTTACACAAATTAATAACAAAGAAGCCCTCTTCATCCTATATAATCTTAAGGTAATAATTATTGTTGTTTTTGTAATCCTTAATGTTGAATTAGTAATTAATTGCAATTGATTGTGTGTTTTTAGTAATTATTGTTATAAATTGGTTAATTAGCAGCTTAAGTGTTGTTAATCTTTTGATTTTAGTTGTGTGGTCATAGTAATGGGGGTAAATAATTACCTTTTAACATGTTGGTGGAATGGTGATGTTGTTGAAGAAGGGGAAAAGTGTTGCTTACATAGGGGGTTGTGAAACCTTTGTTATTGGCAATAGTAGCTTAAGTTTTAGTGAGCTAATTAAGAGTGAAATTTATGATTCATTAGAAGGTTATCCCACAAAATTTGAGCTGAGTATTAGGATGAAATTTCCCAGTGTGAGAGGTTATAAGTTGTGTTGTTTGAATAAAGATAGAATTTTAAGAGCGTTGTAGGCTAGTGTGTGTCAATCAAAAGCCGCCTTTATGAATTTGTACATTGATTTGGTACCTATTGTACCCTCTAATGAAATTGCCCAACCTTCATTGCAAACTTCTCCTTTTTCATTTATAAATACGATTAGTCAAGTCGAGAATCCCAATAATTGGTAGTGTGTCATTGGGTAATAATAATGTTGATGAAGGCGATATAGATTGTAATATTGAAGGGTATGAGGTTGAGGGGGATGTCGAGGAAGAGGATGATATGTTGTTAAACGATGATGATATTGATGTAGACCTCGTTTCTTTTGGTGTTCAAAATAGTGAATTTACTAAGCTTCATCCAATTGCCGAAGATTATGTAAATAGTTGGCACAAATCAAAGGATGTCCCATATGTAAATGTTGGTGAGTTTATGGTGGGACAAGAGATTGCTAACAAAAAGTGTTGTTGAAGTTGTAATATCATACAATGTGAAAAGAAACCAAATTTATAATACAATTGAGTCATGATCTCACACTATTAATTACAAATGTGGAAGAAAACAAAACCCTTGTAGTTGGTATCTTAGAGCTACCCGAAAAAATGTTGCTTTAGATATCACAATTGTGTTGTATAACGGACTCACGAAACAACTAGTGTTGTTAAGAAACCATCTCGTGATAACCCCAATTTGAAAAGAGAGCTTCTTAGCAATGTCATAAAGCCTCTTGTAGAAGCCGATTGGGGGTGAAAGTGCAGTTACTTAGAGCGGCAATAACCAAAGAATTTAATTTCACGATATCTTATGTTGGGCTGCCAAACAAAAATCAATTGTGGACCTTTATAGGGATTGAAAGGAATCTTACGGTTATCTTCCTCGATACCTTGACGCTCTAAAAGAGTCAAATCCGAGGACCGTTGTTTTTGTTAACGACCCAAGTGACAAACCCAACTGTGAGCAACTTAATCGCGTGTTTTGGCTTTTGGACCTTCAATTAAAGAATTCCCCATTGTAGACCCATCATCACAATCGACGTTACTCATCTATATGGAAAGTATCGTGGTGTTATTTGAAAGCCATGGGAGTTGATGCGAATGAACAACTTTTTCCGTTATCTTTCGCTGTTGTTGAGAAAGAGAGTTATGATACTTGGGGTTGGTTTTTATCTTGCATAAGAGGCTTAGTTACATAACGTGAAGGTATTTGTGTGATATCCGATAGACATCTTGGGATTCTAAAAGCTATGTTGGAAGTGGGTAGTGGGTGGGAGGAACCTTTTGCTTTTCATAGATATTGTATTCGTCACCATGCATCGAACATAAACAAGATGTTCAAAGATACAAACTTGAAGGGAGCTTTTACAAAAACTACTTTTAAACGTCAACTTCGAAAGTTTGAGAAAGGAATGCAAGGTATAAGGATAATAAACATAAATGTCAAGGCTATGTTGGAGAGGATTAATTTTAGCAAATGGTGTCTTGCGCACGATGGGGGTAAACGATATGGTCTAGGGACCTCAAACATGTGTGAATGCCGTGACAAGTGGCAAAACCTCCATTATCCATGTTCACATCTCCTAGCGGTATGACGTGAACATTCAATCAACTCAGACCAATACTTTGATCTTTTGTATTCTAGTGGGGAGTATCTTGGATCGTATCGCACTTCTTTTCACCCAGGTCATGATGAAGTTATTCGAAGCCTTGGTGTGGTAAAGTTGTCACCCCAAACCCTACACTAAAGCGTGGTGATGGAAGACCAAAATCAAAGAGAATTCGAAATCAGATGGATGAGGTTGTAAAACAGTCTGTTACGTGTAGTTTGTGCAATATAAGTGGTCATAACAAACATTTATGTCCGACCACCATCGGGGTAAATTAAATATTTTTGTATATTCTATGTTATATGCTTACCAACATTTTTTGATCCATTGTCTCATTTTTTTCTTTTTTTTTAAAGGTCAAGAGATGGAACCGAGTCCTTTCAACCGTAGTGTTCTTACTCTACAATATCAACATAGAAGTAATTGTATAGGAGAAGGAGAGGTAAACTAAGGAAACAATTTGTATTTCATTTCGTTAATATTCAAGTTTTTAGTACTTTATTAACTCTATCCTTGTTTTTTTGTAGAAATCGTCTATGACTGAAAGACGGTTTTAATGTGCCTAATGCAGTTGCCAATTTCATAAGTGGTACGCAATTTCATGGAATTACTAAGCTTACTTTTTTTTGGCATTGTAACAACCCCGGTAAAACAAGAATACAAATTAAGTTCAAGGTGGCGGAAACACCCTGAAACCGCAGTAGCTGCTAAATAAAAACTGAATTATTCAAAAAAAAAAAATACAAGGTTCTCGAGGAATAAATACCCCTAACAATATAGTAATAAAAGTCTTAAATAAATAACAAAAACTACAGAGTGCGCTAAACAAATGCGCTCGCTAGCTCACTCGGAAATTCACAATCACAAAATAAGCAACCATCATCAACCTATCAGTCATAAGAATGACAGCCACAGTGAGTGGGGAGTAACTCGGACGTCCTCCCAGCCATATTACATCACAATAAAGCAACCAAGTTATTAAGATGGATAAATAATAAACAAATGACATACAAATTAATTACTTATCATCTCAAAGTAAATAATTAAATAACCTTTTTAACATCCGTAACCTTATTAAACAAATATATTCAATCAGTTACCGCTCAGTAAGATGAAACATCAAGGCAACATATCACTGTTACCCTATCCCTACGGTAGGAGAACGATAAATATACGGTCCTATTTTAAGTATGGCCACACTCTCAGGATAAACAATCCCGATTCGACTATCACCAGCTTTCGACACTCGGGATGATGATCCATATATTTAGCTTGCTACACTCGGGCTAATAAGATGACCCCAACAATGTGACAACCCTCGCAAATGCGGAAATAAAACATAACAAGCATGTGATTTATATAGCGGAAAATACGGTGTTTTTAAAACTTTTTACATGCTAAGATAAAAATACGAGGAATGTCAAATAAATACAAACTAAAATCGGGTATATTACAAAGAGACGAAGTCTCTCAAAATGTTAACAAATGTCAAAGTTGTTTAGCAAATAGCTAATAAACGTCTAGGGGTGATTCGTCAAGACCAACGCCCGCTAGCTCACACCCGAACCCAAAATACAACAAGCAAAATACATCAAAGCAAGCAACTTGTTCATCCATGAAAAACATGAACGCCACAGTCAGTGGGGAGTAACTCCGGGTTCTCCCAGCCATATCACAAATAACATACTTAAACGGAAATACATAAATAGAAGCATACATATATAATTATACATGTGAATTACGAGAAGGATAAATATGCATTTCAACATATAAAGTTATAGGCGTATGAAGTACAAAACCGTAATCATCGGTTTATAGACAAACTCAGGGAAGACACCCTTAGGCAACTATACACTCACTAGGGCTTACATCTCACCGTTAGTGGCATACACTTGATAAGATAGAACTCGACATATGAACTGTACGCATCAGATTATAAATAGAGTCAGGAAGACACTCTTAGGCAACCATACACTCACTAGGGCTTGCATCTCACCGTTAGCGGCATAAGTTTGATAAGATTGAGACTCGACAAAAAAACCATGCCAAGTCATCCAAAGATCACAAATAATCAATCATATAATCATCCATCCAAACATACAAATACGTTGACTGCATCTCTCACGGTAAATGACACGCACTAGCACCGTGTACATGGCAAGTATGATTAAAATCGCATCCACGGGATAAGACATTTCCCTGAACGCATACACGATTCAAACATTTCGTATATGTAGACTAATTTTCTCCTGGTAGAACGACGATAATAATACGGTCCTAGTCTTAATCTGGCCAGACTCTCGGAATCACATTTTCCGATTCGACATGCGATGACATTTCGCATCCAAGACTCGGTCAATCATAGAAGTCAAGTACCCCAAATTCGGTCAACCTTCACGAAAGAGGCGGAAAAGAGCACAAGCATCATAACAAGCGGTACGCTACATGCAATGAAACCACCTCGCAAGTATACAACATTTGACGGCCGGGTCGATCAACGCAAAGTGTTCGCCTCCTAACAACGTCGTCATATGCCCACTAACACATGCAATTAAGCAGTAAGGATACACTCCTCGTTCCGACATTCCAGCCTTACGAACGAAGAGGTAGCCGGGGAATAGGAGTACAAAGCACTTAACAATTTGTGCTCAAACCGTAACATGTGTAAAAACCGACTCAAAGTGGGATATATGAAAAACCGTCATAAAACATGCGATACAAGCGAATGAAATATAATATATTCGAAACATTAATATTTAAAGTCATTACGTAAATGTATACGATAAACGAACCTTGCGAACTATTATAAATTAAGATTTAAGAAAGAATAAGAAAATAACTCCAGCAGGGTGCCAGCCGGTAAGGGGGACCGGCGGCCGGGCACCCGGCTGGCGCCTCATGAACAAACCAAAATCCATCAAAAATACAGCTAGTTCCCAGCCGGTCAGGGGGACCGGCGGCCAGGCACCTGACTGGGAACAACACAACATCAAAATATAAGTTTCATTCTGCTGCGTCCCCAGCCGGTTGGCAGACCGGCGGCCGGTCACCCGGCTGGGAACCACAGTTCACCCGAGAAAACAACATTTCCCATAAATCTTCAAGAATCAATTATAACTATCATCAATTACCAACAATCATCAACAATTATCAACAATTATCAACACACAATAACCATCATCAACAAGCACAATTTCTATGATTACTAATCATATTCTAAATACGATTACTAACATAGAAAACACGTTAAAACACGTAAATGATATCGAGTAACCCTTCACCGTTACCTTTTTGCGTCTTCAATCCTCGTCGAGGTCCTCCTCTACTAAGTAGTAGTCTTTGTCTTGGTCTTGAAGGTCACCACCTACGATTAGATAATAAAAGATGAATATAATTCACCTTTGAGAAAGACGGATAAATTAAAAAGCGAGAAAGACGGTAATTTTATTACCATTTAAGATAGAGGACGATGAGAGGGAAAGATTAAGACGGAATTTAGCGGATTTGAGCAAGTAACGAAGGAGTAGTGTCGATTATGAGTTTGAGCAAGTATGGAGCTTAGGTTTTGAGTGGTTACTTGATGAGAAGAAGGAGTGAGTTGTGAGGGAGTTTAGGGTTTGAGGGAGTGTAAGGGAGTAAGTGGAAAAATTATGGGAAAAAGCTCATAAGCGTCTTAAGACGTACTTACTCGGAATCTCGCGTAAAGACCGAAAACGAACTCGGATTTTCTAAAATAGACACGGGAAATTAAATTCTAGACTAAAACTAAAATTCGCTGAAAAGTATCCGTATAATATTTTTACTATAAAAGTAAGGTACATTTGCGGGTGTTACAATCACCCCACCTTTTAAAAAATTTTGTCCTCGAAACTTGAGAGTAGAAAATGTGACAACCCTCGCGAATGCGGAAATAAAACATACAAGTATGTGATTTAATTAGCGGAAATACGGTGTTTTTAAAACTTTTTACATGCAAATAGAAAATACGAGGAGTGTCAAATATTACAAACCAATTACAAAGTACTACAACAAGAGACGTAGTCTCTCAAAATGTTATCCAACAACAAGGTAGTTAGCAACTAGCTAAACAAAGTCTAGAGGTGTTTCATCCAGGGACAACGCCCGCTAGCTCACACCCGAAACCAAAATACCAAGCAAAAAGTCATCCAATCAAGTAACCTGTTCATCCATGAAAAATATAAACGCCACAGTCAGTGGGGAGTAGCTCCGGGTTCTCCCAGCCATATCACATTAAACGTACATAAAAGGAAATACAAAAGTAGAAGCATGCATATATAGATATACATGTGAGGATAGATAGGCAATTCAATATATAATGATAAGAGCATATGATGTACAATCCGTAACCATCATGCTATAGATAGACTCGGGGAAGACATTCTTAGGCAACCGAATACGCTCACTAGGGCTTGCATGTAACACCCGCAAATGTACCCTATTTTTATAGTTAAAAATATTTTACGGATACTTTTCAGCGAAATTTAGTTTAATTTAAAATTAAATTTCCCGTGTCAAATTTTAGAATTTCCGAGTTCGTATTTGGATATTACGCGAGATTTCAAGTGAATCACGTCTTAAGACGTCTTTGACTTTTCTTGACTTTTCCACTCACTCTCTTCATATATCCCCTTTAACCTAATTCACTCACACAACTCAACTCTTTCTTCCTCACTAAGAAAACCCAAAGAAACCTAGCTTCCATTTTTGATCCGTCTTATAATCGTCATAACTCTTTCATTTCTCGCTCAAATTCACGTAAGTTTGTCTTATTCTTCCCCTCTTATCTTCCTCTATCCGTATTGATAATAAAATTACAGTCTTTCTCGCTTTTCAAACTTTCCGTCTTTCTCAAGGTGAAGTATATTCATCTTTTATTAACTATTTGTAGGTGGTGACCTTCAAGATCCCGACAAAGACTACTTCTTGATTGAAGAGGACCTTGACGCAGAGTAAAGACGCATAAAGGTAACGGTGAAGGGTTACTCGATATCATTTACGTGTTTTACGTGTTTTCTATGTTAGGAATCGTATTTAGAATATGATTGGTAAGCTTAGAAATGGTGTTTATGATGATACTTGTTGTTTGATGAGAATTCATATGAGAATTGAAGATTTATGATAATAATCGATAATTGTTAAATGTTGATCCTTAGTGAAATGATGATTTTCGAGTGATGTTGACCCCAGCCGGCCGACCGGCAGCCGGTAAGCCTACCGGCTGGGGCAGTGGCTGTATAATATTGCATGTTACGTAAATTTTGAAGCATGAAATTGATCTCAGCCGGCCGACCGGCAGCTGGTCAACCGACCGGCTGAGACACCCCTACTTTTCCTTTGTTTTTCTCATGTACCTTTGGTCCCAGCCGGGTAGCCGGCAGCCGGTCCCCTTGACCGGCTGGGACACACTGTATTTTCATGTTGGTTTTGTATGATGATTGGTACCAGCCGGGTGGCCGGCAGCCGGTCCACCTGACCGGCTGGCACCTGCTGAAAGGTGTTTGAGTTTCTCTTTTACGTTTTCATTTATAATATTTCCGATGGTTCATTTATCGTATAAATTTACGTAATGACTGTAAATATTAATGTTTTGAATATATGATATTTCATTCGCTTGTATCGCATGTTTTGTGACGGTTTTTAGTATGTCCCACTTTGAGTCGGTTTTTACAAATGTTACGGTTTGAGCACTATTTTGTTATGTGCTTTGTACTCTCATTCCCTTGGCTACCTCCACGTTCGTAAGGCCGGAATGTCGGAACGGGGATGTATCCTACTGCTTAAGTGCATTGTGTTAGTGGGAATACGACGACGTTGTTGGGAGTTGACTGCATTGCGTTGATCGACCCGGCCGTCAAATGTTGTGTACTTGCGAGGTGGTGTTATTTGTATGTAGCGTACCGCTTGTTATGAGGCTTGTGCTCTTTTCCGCCTCTTTCGTGAATTGATCTACCGAATTTGGGGTACTCGGCATATATATTGTAAGACCGAGTCTTGGATGCGAAATGTTATCACATGTCGAATCGGAAAATGTGATTCCGAGAATCTGGCCAGGTTTAGATTAGGAGCCGTTTAATTATCGTTCCTACCAGGAGGAAATTAGTCTACATAGGCGAAATGTAAGCATCGCGTATGAGTTCAGGGAAATATGATCCCGTGGATGCCTTTTAATCATTCTTGCTGGGACACGATGCTAGTGCGTTTCATTTACCGTGAGAGTTGTCGTCTTGTGTCGTCGTTCTTTAATGCGTGATTTCATGATATTATTCATGGTCATTGCATGATTGGACACCGTCATTGTCTTTGTTCGTGAATGGATGAAAATATGTTGGATTTATTGTGATCATCGCATGACTTGACTTGGTTTGTCTGTCGAGTCTCAATCTTATCAATCTTATACCGCTAACGGTGAGATGCAAGCCCTAGTGAGCGTATTCGATTGCCTAAGATTGTCTTTCCCGAGTCTTTGATTATCATGATGGATTCGGATTTGTGCCTCTTATGTTCTTATCATTATCTATAGAATTGCCTATCTATTCTTATTGCAACTCACATGTATATCTATATGTATGCATGCTCTACTTTTGTACTTCCTTCTATGTACGTTTAATGTGATATGGCTGGGAGAACCCGGAGTTACTCCCCACTGATTGTGGCGTTCATGTTTTTCATGGATGAACAGGTTGCTTGCATGAATGGCTTTTTGCTATGATATTTTGAGTTCGGGTGTGAGCTAGCGGGCGTTGTCCCTGGAAGTTTCACCTCTAGACGATTTTAGCTAGTTTTGCTAAACACTTGTTCTTTGCTAACATTTTGAGAGACCCCGTCTCTTTGTCGTATTTCCCGTTTTAGTTTGTAACATTTTGACACACCTCGTGTTATATATATCTTGCATGTTTAAAGGTTTTTAAAAATACCGTATTTCCGCATATTATTTCACATGCTTGTATGTTGTATCTTTCCGCATTCGCGAGGGTTGTCACAACATCAACGTCCCAAATCAAAGACTTTAAAAGATACATTTTCGCATCAACAAATGAGAAAACTAGTTATCGAACGTCTCCAATAACGAGTCTCAACACTCCTTGACGGTAAAACTACTTGAAATCATTAAAATATTTCCAAAAGCTTTTAGTTCAAAAATTTCATAGTAACGGTAATAACTCTACTATCTATGCCTAAAAATTTCTAACTAAAGCTTCTAGCAATCTACCTATAAGAAATGATATTCGATAGAAGGAACGGAATATTCGAAAGGATAAATCGAATAGAAAGAAAGAAAGAAAGAAAGAAGGATGAACCCCAATACTATCTTCCCTCTATGAAAATTCAAATGTCGATTGTAACTCGACAATACTAACTGCAACATAATCTAGTCCTCAAGAGAGTGCAATATATCCTCAACATTTTCAATCATCGGATTCCTACCAAAATATTTAATAAGCATGACACATCGAGTAACAACTCCCAATTATTTAAATTCAATTAAAATCTTCTAAGGTCCATCAAAACTCTTATTGGAAATCACCATCAAAATATTTATAATTAGGGAAACAAGACCGCTAACAACTTCAAAGTAAAGGACTTACTATGAAATCCTTTAATCTAATTTATTCAAAAATTCATTATCCTAAGTTATAAACAATGAACTTTCACCTCTTCAAAAGTTAAAACACAAATCCTCAAAAGAGATTAGTCACACAAATCTCATTTCACTTAACTTTTGCCAATCAAAGGCAATGCGACCGTAAATCAATTTATTTAGTTCCTTCAAACTCTCAATACATCGGTTTTCGCTTATAACAATATTCCTCAAGTTTGGTCATCCAAATCCAAAAATTCCACAAGGAAATTATTTCCGTTAGGGTCCAACATTTAACGACCACAAATTCCCAAGTAACATTTAAAGAAGTCACTCAACTTTCTAACCACAACTACAAACTATCGTTATGATTATTTCGATCCTCAAAACGATATTGCAACATTAAGCTTTCATAGTCTAAAACCACTAGGAGAGTTTCATCCTAAGTTTATCCTCAAATCCTTATAATCATCTAAACATGAAACTAGCTTAATAGGATGGTTAGGTACCATATTCGAAACTTCCTCCTCAAGGTACCAGCTTAACCACCATAGGGTGAAATTAGATCTATACCATTTTCCTCAAATTCCAAGTTCATTCTAACAAACACTAATATTCCACAAAATTCAAAGTTCTTCCGACTAAGTATAATATACCACAAACAAATGGGTATGACATCCATAAAAATGTTACAAGAGGAAGGTAAGGATACCAATGGTAAGATGGAGGAACTATCAAGAGAAATTTTCAAGAGGCAAAAAGGTTGGAAGAGAAAGAAGCTCCAAGATAGAAGGAAGAGAGCATAATCCAATAAGGACGAGAGAATTCATAGATGAAAAAGGAATTCACTTCAATTAGGCTTGTAAATCTTCAAATCTTCGGCAGAGGATACTCCTTCTTGGTAACACAGATCTCTTCTACACGAGGTCCAACCATCTTCATAAGAAACAAAACAAATTAAGTTACTCCTAACAATTAGCATAAACAAATAGACTACAACATAAATCCTAATCTACCCATCCTACCATTCTATCTCACCAGTTCATTATTTTATTAAGGTCAAGTTATTTTATACAAGGGTACACAAACGTGCGTCGGGAGCAAAATGCTCTGATACCAACTGTGACACCCTCAAATTTGCGGAAAGAAAAAAAATAATTTAACTAAATAAAAGATGAGAATACATAACAAAGGTGTCATAAATAAAAAGGTCCATAACAAAAAGGAAATAATATTATACAAAAGAGATATCCAAAACGGAAGACATATCTCCCGTATAAATACGGAAATAAAAGAGTGTATAATATATACAATCCTAAAGAACCGAATATAGGTCCAAGGTAAATACTTCGCTCGCTAGCTCGTCAATGTACCCAATGTATGCATCACAAACCTGCCAACCGCATTAAATATAAACACGGAAGCCACAGTCAGTGGGGAGTAACTCCGAGTTCTCCCAGCCACGAAATGTCGAGTTTAATAAAACATGAATAACATAAAAGCAATGTATATGGAAAATACAAAACTTAACATATATGATATGCTTTTCATGTTATGAAACAAATAACTAACATATAATCTATCATATGAAAGCTATCATGTGAAACCGTTAACAATCTATAATACGAGGTAGGGAAGCTGGTATGCTAGCTCAGAGGTTACCGTTAACATGGCCATGATACACTCAAACCCTAATCAAACATAATATCATGTGAATCAGTTAACAACCGGTAATCCAAACTCTATCAACCTTAGCCGGCTTGCATCTCACCTTCTAAGATTCATAGAATCATCAAACATGAAAGACCAATACGTCTAGAAACAGGCATAAGTTCTTAGTACAGTCAATAGTCGACTTCTGTAACTCGAGGCTATACCACAAGGTAGGAAAACATCCTAGTCCTAGACTGATCAGACCTAGCGACAACAGCTATTCCATTCCCCGTCTCATGACCAAAAGTACATGAAATCTCTACTAGGCGACCCCCTAAGCAGAGTTGGCTAGTACTTCAGCTGGCTCCATTCCCAAAGTGGAAGCATAGGCAGCCATGCCCCGACTTGGTATCAAAAGGCCCAAGCCAGTGACACAAAAGCTATAAAGCTGTAAACTCCATATGCTCGTTAAAGATAGTAAGGCCTATCGATGTCATGGTCCAAGATACTCATTTAGAATTAGAATGGTCAAGACGCCATATAATCATAATTCTCTATGGGTACTTAGTCAACACGACACCAACCATACAATTAAACAGTCACGGGAAAAACATCCTATCATGTGACTAATTGCATATAAATCATATTCAAATATCATATCGCCTCATATCTACTAAGGCTCATTCATTCCTTCATTAAAATAAAACCTTACCTGAAGACAAATCCCCGACCCGAGTCCCCCGACGGGTCATCAGTCAACCGGGGCTGACTAGATCTTAGTTTGACCAAACCCGTTTGGTCAAACCGGCTAGAAACAGAGTCTTAGCCATTTAGGCTTGAACATAAGAATATCACATTCATTTCATGCTATTTCATTCTAATTTCTAACATGTGAATTATAAATTCTTACCCAACCCGCTTGACTTAAAGGATATCAAGTTAAACTACAATCTTATGTTATAATTTCTAACATGTGAGAAATAATAATATTATGAAAAACCTTTTAAATAAATAATTTACTCATTTAAATTTCCCACTTGCTAAATATTACAAAAAACTATAAAATAACAATAACTCTAAAACCGTCACAAGTCCAAAGAGGGACCCACGGCCTGTTTTGGTCAACTATTACAATAATCGTTTCTTAATATTTCCCGCATGCTTAACATATTTAAAACCCGTCAAAACAACAACAAAACAATCAAGTATCGACAAAAATCCAAAGGACCAAAACACGGACCAACCAGACCGGGCTGGACCGGGTCTGAACCGGCCTGAACCGGCCTGGTTTGGCCCGGTTTTCCAGCCACCAAAACAGCCACCCTGCGGCCACCACCAACATCACTCTAAATTATTTCTAACATGTTTTAATTAACAACATCCATTTTAAACAACCAATTCATCCATCATGCATACAAAAATCATGATTTTGAACAATTCATCAAATATGTCAAGAACACTAAACATGTTAAAAATTCTTACAACATAATAATAACCACTACTTAGCATGTTACTAACTAAAACCGTAAATAACAATAATATGAAAAAAAACTAAAGGTATGTAACATTAATTCGTCGAGTAACTCGGAATCGTTACCTTAGCTAGCAAAATCAAGTAGCACCAAAAATAAGAAGTAAAGAAAAACCCGTCTACTAATCTTCCCCTAATATATACGAGTCACCAAACTCGTCTTCAAAATCTTCCCCTATAAGAAATGACAAGAAAAAACATTATTAGAATTAAAACTTGATTTTCCATAATTAAAGTGTTGAAAACGATTTTGTCGGAATTGAAAATAAACCGTACTTGAAGATGGAGAGCGAAGAGGAGATTCTAGAAATATAAGTTAGGACGGATTTGAATAGGAAATGAAGGTTTTATGACGATTTTGCTCAAGAACGACGAAGAACGATGAAGAACGACGAAGAACGATGAAGAACGATTTAAGAAAGTGTTAATTTGATCTTAAGTTGATTTAGTGTAAAATGAAAAGATAGTTAGTGAGTAAGTGTGGTGTGAGTGCCGTGTAATATAGAGGAAAATAATGAGTCGGGTTTTGAAATTGTTGTTACGGAATTGACTCGGGTTTTTTAATTAATTAAGGTAATTAATTAAATATAATTAGATATTAAGTTAATTAAACCAAATATCTAGATATTATGTTATTGTAATGAAAAATAAAGAAAATATCTAGTCCTATTAGAGGAGAGGGAGCCGTGTGATGTTAGAAGAATCGGGTATGTTTTGTAAACGATTTGCGTAATTTTCGTTGACGGATCGATAAAGTTATAAATATCTAAGATATTATTATTAGTTTAATAAAAAGAATGAAAATATCCTAAAGTGAGTGGAAAAAGGTGACATGGGCGTGTGACTCATGCCAAAGTCGGGTTTCGGGTTTGTTTCGGGATTTTAGATGACTCGGGAATAGTTAAATGACGTTCGGTTAAAACCGTAAAAGTTATTCTTTAATTCCAAATAAATTCCAAATAATTATATTAAATTTTCATAAATCCCAATAAATCTTAATAAAAATAAATTAAAAATATTATTTTTTAAATAAAATTTCGGTCTTCAAAATTACAAGGCGAGTCGGAAAAAGTCAACGAAAGTCAAAGTCGACTTAAAAGTCAAGAAAAGTCAAAAATGACTTAAAACGGGATTTTCATGAAATCTCGCAGAAATTCCAAATACGAACTCGGAATTTCCAAATACGACTCGAAACAATAAATTCTATTTTAAAACTTAACTTTGCTGAAAACTAATCGTAAAACATTTTTACTAGAAAAATTGGGTACTTTTCGGGTTGTTACACTAACACCCAAAACCAGTGCACCATTTAAAATGGGTGTCCATTTTATTTTTGCATTGTGTCATTTGTCACAAATGTGACATGTGACATGTAACATGTAATTTATCTTATAAATGTGCATTTAACCAATTTAAATGCAATTTCATAACAAATAAATTAGACTTAACATTTTAAGTCATATTTTATAATTACATGTAAATAAAATGGGTCATCTCATATTTGGTTAATATAATCTACAACAATTTATAACTATAATCAACAAATTTTGCTTATCTCAAATGTTTCATAAACATAATGCATTCTTAATAATGTAACAATTAAATTACTAAAATGAATCTTATTTAATCATATTACAATAAGATATAGTTCTCACTTACAATGTAAACTTAGTTCAATTAAGGGATTAATTAATCTGTATCGCTATACAATTAATTAATGTACATGATTAAGGGGTTGTCCTTTAGGTGTGACCTCAAGGGATCAACTAATCACCACCGTCATACGACAGCAACGTCAAACTCCAGTGAACCAATCGTTACCGATTTATGTTGACCAGTTGACATAATATTCATCATCCCTTTGTATTCTTATTTTTGAGATTTGATTAAGTGTTCGCACTATTGTTAAGGACACTTAATTCAACAATCTCCCACTTGTCCGAGACAATTGTGCGTCACCAATTCTCTTGTCCTATTACAATCTCCCACTCAATGCAAGGTGTCTTGCAGGTCGTACTTGCACTTGATCATATCATGAGTGGTTTCCTCGATCTGGAGAGTAATTGTTTGACCGGAATTATCTACTATATATATTTTCCGAGCGTGGCCACGCATTTTCAGCTTACTCCTCCTCGAGTGGCCTTGAGATTTTAAAACAACCCTGATAAGAGGTGGACAATTTCTTGGAGTAAGTGTCCTCAACAATAGTGCGATCACATAATTAAACCTGAATAATAAGAATACAAAGGGATGATGAATATTATAGTCAACTAGTCAACATTAATCTATAACGATTGACTCACTTGAGTTTGACGTTACTATCGTATGACGGTGGTGATCAGTTGATCCCTTGAGGTCACACCTTACAGGACAATCCCCTAATCATGTACATTAATTAATTGTATAGCGATACAGATTAATTAATCCCTTAAATTGAACTAAGTTTATATTGTAAGTGAGAATTATATCTTATTGTAATATGATTAAATAAGATTCATTTTTAGTAATTTAATTGTTATATTACTAAGAATGCATTATGTTTATGAAACATTTGAGATAAGCAAAATTGGTTTATTATAATTACAAACTAGATTTCATGCCCGTGCGATGCACGGGTCTATATTAATGTCATGTTATTAAGTTTTCTATAACAATTAACTTATAAAATACATTTTTGAAGTTTGATGTTTTAACTTTTTACGTATTAACTCTTACGTACGTTGAAATTACTTTTAACAATATAATACTGACATGAATTAAATTTTCATTTGATTAGTTATTTTATATCTTAATAAAATAATCAAACAATAAAAGAATCAAATTTTATCAGACACGTTAAATTTGTTTTTAATTCGACTTTTTATGGAAATAATAAAATTAACCACCCTACTTTCACTCTCGTTTAACCTTCTCACTCAACTTGCCTTGAGATCACTATGATAAAACATACTGATTTAACTTCTATTGTTCAATTGATTTAACTTCTATTTTAACCATATTCTACCAAACTTGCAATGACTCAAAATCTGCTTGATCCATATTATGGCCCGAAAAATATTAACAATACCCTTCCGCTCAAATCATTTAATTAGGTTTAAATATGTTTTGATTGATAAATGATCTAGGGAACTAAAAATTAAGCTTTGTAGAATAATTCAAATTATTATATTACTAAATATTCTATTCTTATTTGTGTCTAGAAGATAATAAATGACTTTAATATCAATAACAACGTTTTTTTAACATGTATGTTTGGGCTCACTCATAACACTGTCGATACAAAAAAAAGTTACGTATCAATAATATATTTACGTAAAAGATAAAGTTGGATAGGTAAAATAAAGTATATTGTTGATCATATTTTCAACATTATTCATGAATCATGATCATTGATTAAATGAAAAAAAGTATGTTATTGCATGGCTGTTAAGAACTAAGTTGGTCGGTTAGATAATTCTACATAAGTTAAATAGCTCAACAATATAATTAAGACCCATTAGGTTACCCAACTGATTCATCTTTTGTTTCTTTCATACCTCAAGGATTATATTAGTTATTTCTGACTCGTATTTTAGTAGGGGTAAACTTTTTAATCATAACAACCCTATAATTTTCTTCCGTCTTTATATTTCCCGTTATTAACACAATATAGTTGTATCGGCAACAACCAACACGTGAAGAGTAGACTGGATTTAACTTGAGCAAATTGAATACTTCATAATAAATGAAAATAATTAAAGTTATTAGTAAAAAATAACAAAAGAATTTTGTCATTAGTAAAAAAAAAATTAGCAGGCTTTTGTTACGTAGTGTGAGTGCAAAATTTGAAACAAACAATAGCAATAATATAGAATAATCAACATAAAATTCTAATTTGCATTCACAAGAAATCACAATAATATATAAACTCGTAACAAACAATATCAAAAAATTTCACAATGGAGAATCACATATATAACATGCATCTACAACGTATGTATTTTTATATGATTGTTTGTCATTGCGAAATATTTTTCAATGATAGAAGTCTATATATAGTGAAAGATACATAAAAGCATGCAATAATAACTTAACATTGTTATAACTATTTTATTATATAAATTTGATTATTATATAAAACCAATTTATTTAAGGTAGTTTTTAAATATTTTTCAATGATAGAAGTCTATCTATAGTGAAAGATACATCAAAGCATATGGTAACTTAACATTGTTATAACTCTATTTTTTTTAATTAAATTTGATTAATTATAATCCCAATTGATTTAAGATAGTTTAAAAAACTTGATTAATTAAATTAATATTCACCCTCATCGTGTAAAAAGTATCTCATAAACATTTTTGAGAGACAGTTTTTTAAAATATTTTTACTTTCTTTGGGACCCAACATAACATATAAGTTATCTTTAAAAATAATCCCATCAAAGATATATTTTTGTAATGACACAAAATATGATTATGATATCCATGTTAACATATTAATTGTTTTTATAAAAGACAAGATATACTACTATTTATTAAATACTTTTATAATTTCCATGTCTAATTTCATTTCACATTAAATTAGTAATTTGATATTTATCTACATTGCACCTTTGTTTCTTTGATTTATATTTCCACAACTTTACCGAGCCAACTTGTATATTACGGAGTACATTGTAACTTGTAAGTTACACTCGCCTAGGTGTTGGTACTTTGATTTAAATAAAGTAGTTAAAAAACTTCGTGATTATTACGTCATATATATGAATCTTTTTAAATGATACTTCCTTCGTTCCGATAATTTGTTGTACATTATTTTGGCGCAAATACTTAGGAAGTGAAAAGAATAAGAGAAAGACCGTGTTCACTTGCCCACTTATGTAAACCATAGCAAATTTAAAAATAAATAACAATTTAATAATACACCCAAGACGAAAATAAATAACAATTGAATAAGAGGGAGATCTTCAAAAAGAAACCACAAACACCTAGATTAAATACACTTGCCAGTTACAACTACGTACTATATAAACTTCTTATTTGTAGATAAAAAGTAGTTAAACTCCATAATCATCAATTCCAAACCTGTACGTGGGGTGCGCATGTATATATTAATGTTCGTTTTACAGTCATTGATTGTTAATCTGCATGAGGGTAAGAATCCATTGATTATTAGTCTGAATTAAGAACACGATAAAATAGAAATAAAGAGCACATGAATGAATACGTAGATTAACATGAGATAAAGGTCATGCATAAGTAGATTATCATGAATCAATAATAACACATTCAAACAAAACTAAAGGACATATGCATACGTAGATTTACATAAAGTACTACTGCGACTTTTACTAATGATAAAATATGGTTGAAGGCCAGTTAATGAAGGTGTATATATAGAAGAATGTATTTAATTGTAGGCTAGTTAGGATGTGTCATATTTATTGCTAAAAATAATTAACATATGTTAGTTTGCCAAACTTTCAGCAGTATTTTTTTATTATAGTCTTTATACCAATTTTTTAATTAAAGTTTGGGTTTGGCAAGTATTAGGATGTAGTATATTTAACCAATAATACTAAAGATTGTATTTGACAAGTAGTAGGATGTAATAATAATAATAATAATAATAATTTAGGTGCCGAAATTTTAGGGAATAAAATATGGAACTATATTAATAGTTTTATTTATGGAACTATATTAATATTTTTATTTAATATTTTTATTTAAAGATTTCCTACAATATAGATTTTATTGTATTCTGTATACCAATTTTTTAATTATATTTTGGGTTTGCCAAGTAGTCGGATGTTGTATATTTTATTAATAATACTAAAGATTGTATTTGGCAAGTAGTAGGATACAATAATAATAATAATAATTGTAATAATAGTTTAGATGCTCAAATTTTAGGGAATTAAATATGGAACTATATTAAATGTTTTATTTAATATTTTTATTCAAAGATTTCCTACATGATATTATAATAATAATAGTAATAATAGTTTAGGTGCCAAAATTTTAGGGAATAAAATTTGAAACTATATTTATATTTTTATTTATGGAACTATATTAATAGTTTTATTTAATATTTTTATTTACAGATTTCCTACATTATAGATTTTATTGTATTCTGTATACCAATTTTTTAATTATATTTTGGGTTTGGCAAGTAGTAGGATGTTGTATATTTTATTAATAATACTAAAGATTGTATTTGGCAAGTAGTAGGATGCAAAATAATAGTTTAGGTGCTTAAATTTTAGGGAATAAAATATAAAACTATATTAAAAGTTTAATTTAATATTTTTCTTCAAAGATTTGCTACATGATATTATAATAATAATAAGAGTTCCTATAAAGGTGGAACCACTCACGTGCCTCGAAAAAAGCCTCTTTTATATATATATATATATATATTGATTGTTGTACATTATATTAACCAAATATGAGATGACCCATTTTATTTACGTGTGATTATAAAATAAGACTTAAAATGTTAAGTCTAATTTACTTGTTATGAAATTGCATTTAAATTATTTAAATGCACATTTATAAGCTAAATTACATGTTACATGTCACATGTCACACTTGTGACAAATGACAAAATGCAAAAATAAAATGGACACCCATTTTATATGGGTGCACCGATTTTTGGTGGGTAAGTTAAGGGTGATAATTAGTTGATTTGTTTAATGGGTAAACATAATCATTTTCACCTAAAACCTAGTAACCACCCTAGTGCATTGTTAAGAACAAAAAGCATGCTCACCCTCCCCCATGTACCATGTGTGGCCGGTCCATCAAGCATGCATAAGAGGACTTGTTCCTCTTATTTTTGAACACACATCTGTTACATAAAACATCTAACTTATCTCTCAAAAACCCAATCTAAAACTTGATAAATTTTTCTACAAATTGAGTTCATGAAATTTCTAATAAAATTACTAAGTGTAGTAATAAGAGTTGTTGGAAATATATATTAACGCCTTCTTCTTTATACTAGTGTAGTATTTAGAAGAGATGAAGAGACTTGTCTTGGTGCATGAAATACAGGTGCATGAAATACAAAACTGTAACCATCATATTATAGATTGACTCGGGGAAGACACCCTTAGGCAACTATATACTCACTAGGGCTGGTATCTCACCGGTAGCGGCATATACTTGATAAGATTGAGACTCGACAAACTAACCAAGCCAAGTCATCCAACGGTCATAAATAATCAATCATATAATCATCCATCCAAACGTACGAATACGTTGACAACATCTCTCACGGTAAATAACACGTACTAACACCATGTAAATGGCAAGTATGATTCAAATCGCGTCCACGGGATAAACATTTCCCTGAACGCATACACGATTAACATTTAATCTACCCTATTCTTCCCCTTATTTAATCTACGCCTCTTAGTACCCTTAAGAACCGAACCCGACTCGGTTTGGGTCAAATTGGGTGATTTTTGTTTTGTTTTAGGAGAGAGATTAGTAGGCATACAAGGTTTTTGAATTTTGGAGTTGGGGTGTTGGTATTTTTGGACCTTGTGGAAGCCATTGTTGTGAGCTTTGAAGTTGTTGGTTGTTTTTTTTTTGTTGTTGTGCCGTGTAGAGGGAGAGAAGGGAGGAAGATGGTGATGTGTGTTGATAGTGATAGGGATAGGTAATTATGAAAAGTGGTATTGGGTTTTGGTCTTTTGTAGGGGACACGTGGGGGTGCCGGCCCTCTTCCTCTTTTTCCTTTTTTTTTTTTTTGAATTTGGGTAGGATTGTAAAAAGAATCTAGGGTAAATATATGTGGGATATGTTAAGGATATGATTAGGTCAATAAAAAAAGATATGGTAAGATATTGTTGTTAGAGAGTTTCGGCCAACATGGGATTTATAGGTAGAGTTTTGGTTTAATTTGGAAGGTGAATAAGATAGATTTTTGGCAAATATGTGGTCCATAATTCAATATCCATAAAATACTTAATATGCAAGATACTCACGTAAAATATATAATATTAAACAGAAATATACTAGCAATGGAATACGCGGACACAGTCATACAATCTCGTCTTATTCTAACCACTCACGCAGGTTCACAAAATAAATATGACGAATTTAATTGCTACTGATTAAACCAATTTCCAACCGCAAAATCTCAAAACGTCTTCTCGCTAACGCCTTTGTTAAAATGTCAGCCCATTGATTTTCAGTACTACAAAATTCGAGTTTAATGTTCCCTTTTTCTACATGGTCACGTAAAAAATGATGTCTAATGTCTATATGCTTAGTACGAGAATGCTGAGCTGGATTTTTAGAAATAACAATAGCACTCATACTATCACAAAATACAGGCATACAGCGAACAATAACACCATAATCACATAGTTGTTGCTTTAAACAAAGTAGTTGAGAACATACCAATCCTGCAGCGATATATTCGGCTTCAGCAGTAGATAACGCAACTGAATTTTGCTTCTTTGAACCCCAAGTAATTATGCATGGTCCAACAAACGTAGCGAATCCAGAGGTACTTTTTCTATCTAAAGAACATCCTGCATAATCTGCATCTGAATATCCTACTAGATCGAAATTGCACTCAAGTGGATACCATAAATATAAGTTAGATGTACCAATTAAATATCTCAAGATACGTTTAACTGCAATCATATGTGACTCTTTAGGACAAGATTGAAATCTAGCACAGACACATACGCTGAACATAATGTCAGGTCTACTTGCAGTTAAATATAATAAAGAACCAATCATACCTCGATATGTAGTCTCATCTACGGACTTACCATTTTCGTCTAAGGTTAACTTTTTATCAGTTACCATAGGTGTGTCCATTGGATGAGCGTTCTCCATACCAAATTTTCTGATTAGCTCCTTGACATATTTTTGTTGGTGAATCTTTATTCCTTCCTTAGTTTGTTGAATTTGCAATCCTAGGAAGAATTTCAATTCTCCCATCATGCTCATTTCAAATTCTGAGGTCATTAGATCTGAAAAATACTTTCACAATTTATTTTTAGTAGAACCAAAGATAATATCGTCTACAAAAATTTGAGCAACAAGTAAATCAGAACCCTCGGATTTTAGAAATAGGGTTTTGTCGACAGATCCTCTTTTAAAATTGTTTTGCAATAAAAACATTGACAGTCTGTCGTACCAAGCCCTAGGCGCTTGTTTTAAACCATATAAAGCTTTATGGAGTTTAAAAACATGGTTTTGAAATTTGCTATTCAAAAATCCGGGAGGTTGTTCAACAAAAACCTCTTCTTCCAAATAACTGTTAAGAAAGGCAAGCTTAACATCCATTTGGTATAGTTTCATTCCTTTATTACCTGCGAAGGCGATAAGCAAGCGAATAGCTTCAAGTCTTGATACTGGTGCAAATGTCTCGTCATAATCAATCCCTTCTTGTCGATTTTAACCTTGAACGACTAATCGAGCCTTGTTACGAACTATAACTCCTGAGTCGTCCAATTTATTTATGAATACCCATCGAGTACCAATCACAGTTCGATTATTAGGTTGTGGCACTAGATGCCAAACTTTCTTACGTTCGAACTGTTGAAGCTCTTTTTGCATTGCCACAATCCAGTCGGATTCTGCAAGTGCTTCTTTGATGTTGGTAGGCTATATGGTAGATAGAAAAGAATAGAATGAGCAAAAGTTATTTAATGTTCGCCTAGTTTGAACTCCCTTATTCAAACTTCCTAGGATACAATCCATAGGATGAGAACTCTTATATTTCCATTTCTTAGAGTTCCTAGGCTCATCATTATCTGATGAACTCTCACTTTTCCTCAAATGATTCAGAGTCAAGATTGGTTCCCCCTGAGTTAGACTCCGGAGTTATAGCTAAAGTTGGTACAACTTCAGTTACAAAAGCTTGATCTGGGTTCAAAGTTATAACATCATCAACTATAACTTCGGTTTCTTTTTCCTTATTTTGAGAAGAGACATTCGTATCATCAACAATTGTCTCAGTTCTCTTTTCAAGGTCATTTGCGGATTTATCAAGTTCATCATTGATTCCTTCAATAACTTCTTCATTGATTTCTGGTACTTCATCCCTTGAAAGGCGATGTAACACCCGCAAATCTACCCTATTTGTAATTTAAAAATATTATACGCATACTTTTCAGCGAAATTTAGTTTTAGTTTAGAATTAAATTTTCCGTATCTAATTTAGAATTTCCGAGTTCGTATTTGGACTTTACGCGAGCTTCCGAGTAAGTTACGTCTTAAGACGTTTTTGGGCTTTTTCCATAGACTTTTCCTCTTACTCCTTCATATACTCCCTCAAACCCTAACTCCTTCCTTCATTTCCACTTACTCTTTCTTCCTCATCAAACCACCAAAACCTAACCTCCATTTTTATCAAGCTTAGATTCGTCGCTACTCATTCATTTCTCGCTCAAATTCACTAAGGTTCGTCTTATTCCTTCCCTCTCATCTTCCTCTATCCGTATTGGTAATAAAATTACCGTCTTTCTCGCTTTTCAATTTATCTGTCTTTCTCAAAGGTGAATTATATTCATCTTTTGTCGTCTTTGTTTAGGTGGAGACTCTCTAGACCCCGTCAAAGATTACTATCTAGTGGAGCAAGGATTAGAAATCGATTAAAGACGCATAAAGGTAACAGTGAAGGGTTACTCGATATCATTTACGTGTTTTTATGTGTTTTTCTATGTTAGAAATCGTATTTAGAATATGATTAGTAATCTTAGGATTTGTGTTGTTAATGATGGTTGTTGTTAGTTGATAATTGATATGAGAATTGATGATTTGTGATGATAGATGATATTTGTGTTATGCCTTAGTGAAAATTGTGAAATTCGTATGACCCGTGCCTGCCAGAACAAGACGCTGGCCGCATTCCCTGGACGCTGGCAGCGTCGTCCGGCGTTGGCAGCGTTACTCGCTGCCAGTTTTCCCAAGTCGACTGCAGTTTTCCTCCACTGACCCCTTTTCGTAAAATGATCATATCTCTTTCGTTACTTGCTTGTTTTGGGCTTGTGACATCCCGTTGGAACCGTAAGAGGATAAGCTATCAGCTCCATATGGAATTTCTGCATTTGGATGTATAGAACTCTAGTTATGACCATTTGAAGTGGACCCTTGTTTTAGTTGGTTTCCAAAGACGTTGTTTTTGAGAGGGGATCTATGTTTCTTATTTATGGTGCTTCATAAACTTGTTCTAATGCTTATGTATCATGTATTGACTCATTTTTATCATATTTAAATTTATATAATTCCCTATTCTCATGTTTTGTGACGGTTTTTGGTATGTCCCACTTTGAGTCGGTTTTTACAAATGTTACGGTTTGAGTACTAATTTCCTATGTGCTTTGTAATCTTATTCCCTTGGCTACCTCCACGTTCGTAAGGCTGGAATGTCGGAACGGAGATGTATCCTTACTGCTTAATTGCATGTGTTAGTGGGACTACCACGACGTTGTTGGGAGGCGAACGCTTTGCGTTGATCGACCCGGCCGTCAAATGTTGTGTACTTGCGAGGTGGTGTTATTCGCATGTAGCGTAACACTTGTTATGAGGCTTGTGCTCTTTTCGTCCTCTTTCGTGAATGTCGACCGAATTTGGGGTACTTTGCGTCAATGATTGACCGAGTCTTGGATGCGAAATGTCATCGCATGTCGAATTGGAAAATGGTTTATTCTGAGAGTCTGGCCAGGTTTAGACTAGGATTGGATATTTATATCGTCGTGCTACCAGGAGCAAATTAGACTACATATACGAAATGTCATCGTGTATGCGTTCAGGGAAATGCTTATCTCGTGGATGCCTTTTAATCATTCTTGCCATGTACACGGTGCTAGTGCGTTTCATTTACCGTGAGAGAGGTCGTCAATGTATTTGTATGTTTGGATGGATGATTACATGATTGATTATTTCGTGATCATTGGATGACTTGGCATGGTTTGTTTGTCGAGTCTCAATCTTATCAAACTTATACCGCTAACGGTGAGATGCAAGCCCTAGTGAGCGTATTCGGTTGCCTAAGAGTGTCTTCCCCGAGTCTATCTATAGCATGATGGTTACGGATTGTACTTCATATGCTCTTATCATTATATATTGAATTGCCTATCTATCCTTATCGTATTTCACATGTATATCTATATATGCATGCTTCTACTTTTGTATTTCCTTTTATGTACGTTTAATGTGATATGGCTGGGAGAACCCGGAGTTACTTCTCACTGACTGTGGCGTTCATGTTTTTCATGGATGAACAGGTTGCTTGATATGATGGCTTTTTGCTTGTGGTATTTTGGGTTCGGGTGTGAGCTAGCGGGCGTGGTCCCTGGATTGAAACACCTCTAGACGATTTTAGCTAGTTGCTAATAACTTTATTGTTGGATAACATTTTGAGAGACTTCGTCTCTTTGTTGTATTTCATGCTTTAGTTTGTAATATTTGGCACTCCTCATATTTTCTATTTGGATGTAAAAAGGTTTTTAAAATACCGTATTTCCGCTAATTAAATCACATGCTTGTATGTTTTATTTCCGCGTTCGCGAGGGTTGTCACAGGCGAAAGTCGGGATCATTTATGTCTTCTTTTTCATTCTGTTCAACTTGCTTAGGCACATTATCTTTATCAAATACAACATGAACACTTTCTTCTATGCACAAAGTTCTTTTGTTAAAGACTTTAAAAGCTTTACTATGATTAGAGTAACCAACAAATACAGCTTCGTCACTTCGTGGATCAAATTTGCTTAAATTACTTTTTCCATTATTATGGACAAAACATTTACTACCGAAACAACGAATGTGAGCTATATTGGGTTTTTACCCTCTTAAAAGTTCATAGGGAATCTTTTTGAGAATTGGTCTAATCATATCTCTATTGTGCACATAGCATGCAGTACTAACGACTTCGGCCCAAAAGTTCTTAGGAAGGCCACTACACAAATGCATAGAGTGGGCCATGTCCTCTAATTTTCTATTCATACGTTCCACGACACTGTTTTGTTGCGGGGTTCGTGGTGCAGAAAAGTTATGTCCTACAACATTCTCCCTACAATATTCTATAAAGGCTTGATTATCAAATTCGGTGCCATGATCCGTACGAATGGAAACTAACTTTTTATCATACTTGTTTTGGGCAAGCTTCATTAGTACCACAAACTCATGGAAAGTTTCATCTTTAGTAAATAGAAAGATAGGCCATACATACCTTGAGTAGTCGTCGACTAGGACGAATACGTACCTTGATCCACCGCGGCTTCTAACTTTTATAGGTCCACACAAATCCATGTGTACCAACTCAAGTGAACGCTCTGTACTTACTACTCGTTTTGGATTGAATGAAGATCTAACTTGTTTACATCGGGCACATGAGTCACACATCTTTTCTTGTTCGAATTTGATTGAGGGTAAACCCTCAACTAAATCCCACAATTTGAGTTTCTTTAAAATTGTTGGACTGATATGTGCAAACCTCTTGTGCCACAAGCATTAATCATCCACACTAACTTTCATGCACGTAAAGGAACTTGTAGTGACTTTGTTTAAATCAATCATATACACGTTCCTCTTACATAGACCTTCTAGAATAACATTACTAGTACCTTCAATTATGATACGACAAACATTTGAATGAAAAACTGCTTTATTGCCTTTGTCACATAATTGAGAGATACTTAGCAAATTATGCTTAAGTGTAACACCCGCAAATGTACCCTATTTTTCTAGTAGAAATATTTTACGAAAGCTTTTCAGTAAACTTAAGTTTTAAATTAGAATTTTAAGTTCCGAGTCGAATTTAGAATTTCCGAGTTCGTATTTTGAATTTCCGAGAGATTTCATGAAAATCCCGTCTTGAGTCGAGTTTGACTTTTCTTGACTTTTGAGTCGTCTTTGACTTTTCTTGAGTTTTGAGTCGTCTTTGAATTTTCTTGACTTTTGAGTCGTCTTTGACTTTTCTTGACTTTTGAGTCGTCGTTGACTTTTCTTGACTTTTGAGTCGAGTTTGACTTTCCTTGACTTTGGAACCGTCTTTGACTTTCGTTGACTTTTCTCCTATACAACTCACACTACCCCTTAACCTAATTCATTACACAAACACAACCAAATTACTTCCTCCTTAAGCAAACAAAATCCTAGCCTCCCTCTTGGATTTCGATCTTAGAATCATCGTAACTCCTTCGTTCTTTGATAGAATTCGCGTAAGTTCGTCTTATTCTTTCCCTCTTAGCTTCCTCTATCCGTATTGGTAATAAAATTACCGTCTTTCTCGCTTTTTAAATTATCCGTCTTTCTCAAGGTGAATGATATTCATCTTTTATTATCTAATTGTATGTAGGTGGAGACTAGGAAGGTTTAGAAACCGTTTAAAGACGCGAAAAGGTAACGGTGAAGGGTTACTCGATATCATTTACGTGTTTTACATGCTTATATGCTAGAAATCGTATTAGAATACGATTAGTAAGTTTAGGAATCATGTTATGGATGATGATTGTTGTTATTTGATGATTGTTGATGATGAATATTGATTGTTGATAGTATTAGAAATGGATTATGAGAATTTGAAATGATAGGATTGAATTATGTTGAAGGCTCTCGGATGAATTGGTAACAGTCACGGTCGTGATTTCACGGTCGTGAAATACAAGTCACGGTCGTGACTTGTGCAGTTTCACTTCCTGTACATGCCCATTTTTGTAAAATCATATCTCCTTCGTTACTTGCTTGTTTTGGGCTTGTGACCACTCGTTGGAACCGTAAGAGGATAAGCTATCACCTCGACTTGGAATTTCTGCATTTCCATATCTAGAACTCTAGTTATGACAGTTTGAAGTGAACCCTTGTTTAAGTTAGTTTCCAAACTTGTTGTTTTGGAGAGTTATCTATGTTTCTTATTTATTATGCTTCTTAAACTTGGTCTAATGCTTGGGTATCATGTATTGATTCATGTTTTGGATATATGATATTTCCTTCGCTTCTATCACATGTTTTGTGACGGTTTTTGCTATGTCCCACTTTGAGTCGGTTTTACAAATGTTACGGTTTGAGCACTATTTTGTCTTGTGCTTTGTACTCTCATTCCCTTGGCTACCTTCCCGTTCGTAAGGCTGGAATGTCGGAATGGAGAGGTATCCTACTGCTTAAATGCATGTGTAGTGGGCATACGACGACGTTGTTGGGAGTTGAACGCTATGCGTTGATCGACCCGGCCGTCAAATGTTGTGTACTTGCGAGGTGGTGTTATTTGCATGTAGCGTACCGCTTGTTATGAGGCTTGAGCTCTTTTCCGCCTCTTTCGTGAATTGATGCTACCGAATTTGGGGTACTCGGCGTCTATGATTGACCGAGTCTTGGATGCGAAACGTTTATCGCATGTCGAACTGGAAAATGCGATTCCGGGATTCTGGCCAGATTTAGACTAGGACCGTATTATTATCGTCGTCCTACCGGAGGAAATTAGTGAACATATACGAAATGAATTGAATCGTGTATGAGTTCAGGGAAATGCTTATCCCGTGGATGCCTGTTAATCATACTTGCCATGTACACGATGCTAGTGCGTTTCATTTACCGTGAGAGATGTCGTCTTGTGTCGTTCTTGAATGCGTGATTTCATGATATTGTTCATGGTCATTGCATGATTGGACACCGTCAATGTCTTGGTTCGTGATTGGATGATAATATGTTGGATTTATTGTGATCATCGCATGACTTGACTTGGTTTGTCTGTCGAGTCTCAATCTTATCAATCTTATACCGCTAACGGTGAGATGCAAGCCCTAGTGAGCGTATTCGGTTGCCTAAGAGTGTCTTCCCCGAGTCTTTGAATAACATGATGGTTACGGATTTGATTTCCACATGATCTTATCATTATATATTGTATTGCCTATCTTTTCTTATTGTAACTCACATGTATATCTATATCTACATGCTCTACTTTTGTATTTCCTTATATGTACGTTAAAGGTGATATGGCTGGGAGAACCCGGAGTTACTCCCCACTGATTCCGGCGTTCATGTTTTTCATGAATGAACAGGTTGCTTACGTGGATGGCTTTTTGCTTGACTATTTTGGGGTTCAGGTGTGAGCTAGCGGGCGTTGTCCCTGGATGAAACACCTCTAGACGTTGTTTAGCTAGTTGCTAATTACTTTGTCTTTTGTTGACACTTTGAGAGACTACGTCTCTTGTGGTATTTTTATTTAGTTTGTAATATTTTGACACTCCTCGTATTTTTCTATCTTGCATGTATAAAGGTTTTTAAAATACCATATTTTCCGCTATATAATTCACATGCTTGTATGTTTTATTTTTCCGCATTCGCGAGGGTTGTCACATTAAGACCATCTACCAGATAAACATTATTGATAGCATGTGAAGAAGATATACCAATCTTACCTACACCGATTATCTTGTCCTTCTTGTTGTCTCCAAAGGTGACCTTGCCACCGGTGAAGAGCTCTAGTGAAATAAGAAGATTCTTGTTTCCGGTCATGTGTCTCGAGCAACCACTATCGAGATACCATAGATTATTTTCTTTCACTATTATCTGCAAGAGAATCAAATACAGCTTTTAAGTACCCACGCTAAGTTGGGTCCTTTTGGTTAGTGACTCTATATATTTGATCCTTCCTAACCCATACATGTCTAATAATTCTTCTATTCTTAACATAGGGTTGTCTAGGTTTATTATAGTGTTTTCTATTGTTGCGACGCACACTGGGTTTAAATGACTGCTTCTGATTCACATATGGTTTAGATTTTGAAGTTAGAGATGTGTAATCGAAAGCTATGTCATAAAACCATGTGAACTCATTATTTCTACATTCATCACGTTGAGGTTCAGGTTCAGACTCATCAACACTAGACATGTCATGTTCTTTAACAAAATCAGTTTGATTTTTGTTGTCGTTGACATATTTAACACAACTTTCTTTAACATGACCATTGTGACCACAATAATTGCAAATCGGATATTCTGAAAGATTGACATACTTCCTTCTTCTGAAATCACTATCAGAAGGAGTGGATTACAACTTATCATGGTCTCTACGACTATAACATTCATGTCCTAGACCCATCTTCATGTTATTGTTATACTGTTCGGTAAGGAAGTCTAAAACCTTCTTACTTCCTTCCCATTTATCATGAACTTTTCGTGCATGTAGGAGCAATTCCTTCAAAGACTTAATTTCTTTTTTACATAACGAATGGTCTACATTCGAGTCTATGGAGGGTTTTTTCTTTTTAAAGTTTTCACGAAAATCATTAAAACGTTTGTTCAATATAACTTTCTCCTCATTATGTTGATTTTTGGCTTGGGAGAATTCAACCTTTATATCTTTCAATTACTGAGAAAGAAAAGAGTTTTCTTTCTTGTGATCACTAATAGAAACTTCCTTTGCCTTAGCTTCAGATTGTAAAAGCTCATTGACTTTTTACAATTCTAAAGTTATAGCTTCATTAGCTATAACTTTAGCTTGAAGATGCTTAATGTCGATCTTTAACTCTGAGATTATAGCTTCATTAGCTATAACTTTAGACTCAAGAGCTTCTTTTTCAACATTTTTCATATCTGAAGTTGTAGCTGAAGTTGCCATAGCTTTAGACTTGAGCTTTTTAGCTTTGGCCTTTAGAAGTTGGATTTCCTCAGCAATGTTAAGAATTTGTTCCTTAAGATCTTTTAATACAAGACTTTGTTCATGACAATGATCTAAGGTTTCTTCAAAATCCTTAATTAAAGACTTCTTAGACAATTTCTTAACTTTATTTTTAAGTTCACGATGACTAACCTCTTCATCATCTTCTGAATCTGGTTTTGAATCTGAGTTGCCGACAAGGCACATCTCGGATTTGCTCTCGTTGTCATTGTCATAAATTACGTCAAGACTGACGTTGCTCAGACACAGGTTGGCGACTTCTTCTTCCTCTGACTCGTCGTCTTTTGTGTCGAGATCTCCCCAGCAATAAGCCATCATGACTTGCTTGAATTCCTTCTTGGTTTTGTCTCGTTGATTTTTGTCTTTGATTTTCTTCCATGTGGGGCAATCCTTAATCATATGATCATTGTCCCCACATTAGAAGCAACCACGACTTGAGAGAGACCCTTTTGACTCAATTGGCTTCTTATAAGATTTGTTAGTGTTATTGTTAAACGCTTTCCCTTGTGGTTTATTAATGAATGTTTTCTTAAAACGTCTAGCAAATAACACTGTGTCATCTTCAAGATCCGAATCATGTTTTTCACTAGACTCGGCTTGTAAAGCTACTTTCTTACGGTTACTATCGTTTGCCTCATCCTCCTCAAGAGTAATCTCGTGAGCCATTAGGGTTCCGAGTAGCTCTTGATAGGATAGGTTAGATAGATCTTTACATTCCTCAATTACCGTCACCTTAGGTCTCCATCGTCTAGATAGACTTCTAAGGATCTTCCTGACAATTTCCTCGGAGTCAAAAGGTTTTCAAAGATTTTTCAATTCATTAATGATACTAGAGAAGCGAGTGGACATGCTGTCAAGCGATTCATTTTGCTCCATAGTGAACAATTCGTATTTTCGCATCAACAATGCAATACGTTGCTTTTTGACAACAGTTGTCCCCTCATAGGCTAACTCTAAAACATCACATATTTCCTTGGCAGTAGAGATAGATGAGAAACGGTCAAACTCATTAGAAATCATGCCGTTTTGCAACAGGCTGATAGCTTTTGAATTTTTCTCAGCTTTCTTATAATCTGCCTCAACATAGTCATCTTCTTTCTTTTCGGTGGAAGTGCCAGTAACGGATCCAAGCATGATCTTATTAGGGCCATTCTTAATAATTAGCCAACACTCCCAGTCGTTACCCTTTATGTAATGGGTCATCATAATTTTCCATAAACTGTAGTTCTTCCCATTCAATACGAGACACTTCAGATGTTTGGAATCAATTAATATAAAATTAAATGCAGCGGAAAATAAATAAAAAATAAAAAGATAAAACAGATCAGACTCCTTGCTGTAAGGCAATCAAGAGCACGAGGCTCTAATACCAATTGTAGAGTCTATTGATCGAATACGAAAGAGGGGGGGGTGAATTGAGTATTAAAAACTAGCCCCACTTTTTCGACTTATATGATATGTAATTAATTATTTGATATTATAGATTAAAATCAACTAATTAATTAATCAAAGTAAGCACTAGTAACGAAATAACGAAAAGTAAAGAGAGTAGAGAGAGGCACACAGATTTTTGAAGTGGTTCAGTTTCACACCTTGAAACCTACGTCCACTATTCTCGATTAATAATTCTTAGTACCTTTCTACGGATTACAAAAATTATCAACCTACTCGTATAATCAACTATGATTATAACTCAAGGTGAGTATCGCTAAATACTCTATACTATCTTACGTTAATAAGAAAGTACAATATAACTCACACAGATTCTCGTTAAAGAATTGTAAGATTATGTGATGTACTATCATCCAATAGCGTACTTCACGCGAGCGATTGACAAAGATTGATGTACGACTCTTTTGAAAAACAAACACTAAAAATAATTAATATTTTGCTCAAAGTTTGCTTTAAAACGATTTTGGAAAATTCTCTCAATGAGTATGTGTGTGTCGTGTATTTCGTGTGTCTCATGATTGAGATGGGAAGAAGTATTTATAATAGAAGCATAGGAGATCTAAAACCCTAGCTTAATATTTAAGAAAGATATTTATCTTTTAATACATCAAAATATTATTGCTTTATCTTTTAGAAATATATTTATCTTTAATATCTCAAAATATTATTTTCTTTATCTTTTAGAAATATATTTATCTTTAATATCTCAAAATATTGTTGTAAAGATATAGTAGAATCATAGATTAAGATAAACAAGGAAAACAACCTATGGAGGCCGGATTCCCTATTGTCACGAAACCCTAGGAGCACGCAACCCTTGGAGGCACAATCCTAGGTTTACACGAAACCCTAGGTGGCTCAAACCCTAGATGGGCTTATTAGGTTAACAACAAATTGAGATAGAATATATTAGAAACCCTAGGTAGCATAACAACCCATAAGTTGTATTACTAACCAATAGAATCTGATAAATATATTCTTTATTAAAACTTTTTGATAATTATAAAAATACTCTTTCACTTTTGAAAACATTTAAAACATTTATTTCCAAAATCATGCATCAACATTTATCATCCAAAGTTATAGGCTAAAGCAATAACTTTGAACTTAAAATCACTCGAATAGAATAGTTACCGAATGACGACCTATACTATCTAATCTTCACAAAGATCTTCAGTATACGGATCATCTCTTCATCTTGATCATAAAGACCCTCAATCTTGAGTCTTGTATTATTTGAGGTAGATCTTGCATGAAACGTTTCTTTAAAGTTATAACTAGGTAGCTATAACTTCCATGTAAACTTCCAAAGTTATTCCTCAAGTTCTTATAACTTTGTTTGACAAAACTTGTCAAAGTTATGCCTGAAGTTCTTATAACTTTGATCTTCTTTCTTGTAATTGTTGTTAGCTATAATAAGACTAAAACACACAATTACATGCATATGATATATTAAGTAATATAAAGCACATTATCAAGTAAACACATGTCATTATCAAAACTATAAAATAGGTCCAACAAATCCACATGAGTGTCATTGGATAGCCTACAAGAACATCCATAGGGTTCTCAAGGAGAACTAGGGATTCATTCTTGTGTTTGGTAGAGAAAATTTGGATATAAGGTAAAGGTTACACAAACCAAGATTTCCAAACTTATAAGGGTTTATCCGAATCCTAGGCGTACCTTTGTTATACAAGAAGCGAATAACTAAAAGGATGATTGAAGAGTCAATCATTATAAATTCTACAAATAGAGACCTAGTACATTATGATAAGGATATGGTGGCTTACAAGGAACTAATGGTAGATCCTTTCCCCTAAATACCTATCAGTTATCATGATAACGAGTGGGAGCATCTTTCAAGTTAAAGAGCCCAACACTAGATAGAGATCTAGATATGTACGTAGTTGAATTCATGTTATTAGGAATAACGTTGGATGGAAGGAAAAAGCAATTCACAAGGTTGGAATAAATGAATATATGGTATATTCACTACCCAAGCCTTTATTGCATTTAATAAGATCGTCATGAATTGTCATGGACAAAATAAACTTTAGATTATATGAAATGAAGCAATGTGTTGATTGTTCATATATGATAATCACATTTATCGTTTGAGTTTCTAAAACTCGTTTTGTGCTTTGTTATATCCAAATGGGTTGTAGAAACAATTATTGAACCCCATTAAAGAGGACTGGATTAACATAGCATTGGCCCCTAGTTGCTTATATGAGGTGACGTGTCCAAATGACTAGAGTGTGATGCAATTGATGGCAAGTTCAAGTGCCATAGGGTCATAAGGGATGACCAGTCGATCACATAAACAGACTGTAAGGGACAATCTATCGGGCAGTGACCGCTTATAGAGTCTTGGCAACTCTTGTAGCCTGGTCGTGGCAAGAGCTACTATAGTATTCTTTTTTAGTCAATTCTTTGACTAAAGATTTTTCGCCTAAGGTGGCGCAGTTTCAGAGTGATTTTGATTTATGCTCTACGACCTTCGTAACTGGGGTCAAATGGGAATCTTTTGGTTCGTGATGAGTTGTGGCTATTCAAAGGGATTAATGCGATAGGAATTGTCCACCCCTTGTCAGGGTTGTTTTAAAATCTCAAGGCTACTCGAGGAGGAGTAAGCTGAAAATGCGTGGCCACGCTCGGAAGGTATCTAGGGTAGATAATTCTGGTCAGATAGTTACTCTCCAGATCGAGGAAACGACTATTGATATGATCAAATGCAAGTTTTACCTGGAAGACACCTTGCATTGAGTGAGAGATTGTAATAGAACAAGAGAATTGGTGACGCACACTTGTCTCGGACAAGTGGGAGATTGTTGGAGTAAGTGTCCTCTACACTAGTGCGATCACATAATTAAATCTCAATAATACTTATACAAAGGGATGATGAATATTATAGTCAACTAGTCAACATTAATTGGTTTTGACGTTACTGTCGTATGACGGTGGTGATCAGTTGAACCCTTGAGGTCACACCTTAAAGCACAATCCCCTAATCATGTACATTAATTAGTTGTATAGCGATACAGATTAATTAATCTCTTAAATTGAACTAAGTTTATATTGTAAGTGAGAATTATATTTTATTGTAATATGATTAAATAAGATTCATTTTTTACAGTAATTTAATTGTTATATCACTAAGAATGCATTATGTTTATGAAACATTTGAGATAAGCAAAATTGGTTAATTATAATTGCAAATTATTGTAGATTATATTAACCAAATATGAGATGACCCATTTTATTTACGTGTAATTATAAAATATGACTTAAAATGTTAAGTCTAATTTATTTGTTATGAAATTGCATTTAAATTAGTTAAATGCACATTTATAAGCTAAATTACATGTTACATGTCACATGTCACACTTGTGACAAATGGCAAAATGCAAAAATAAAATGGACACCGATTTTATATGGGTGCATTTTTGGTGGGTAAGTCGGGTGATAATTAGTTGATTTGTTTAATGGGTAAACATAATTATTTTCACCTAAAACCTAGTAACAAACTAACCACCCTAGTGCATTGTTAAGAACAAAAAGCATGCTCACCCTCCCCCATGTACCATGTGTGGCCGGTCCATCAAGTATGCATAAGAGGACTTGTTCCTCTTATTTTTGAAGACACATCTCTTACATAAAACATCTAACTTATCTTTCAAAAACCCAATCTTCTCTCTAAGAAAAACTTGAGAGGTTTTTCTACAAATTGAGTTCATGAAATTTCTAATAAAATTACGAAGTGTAGTAATAAGAGTTGTTGGAAATATATATTAAGGACTTCTTCTTTATACTAGTGTAGTATTTAGAAGAGATGAAGGGGCTTCTGTTGATGCAACTAATTGGAGTGTTCTTATTCTAAGAACTAGGAAATCATCCTTATATTTTGAGCTCAAGAACAAAGTAGGAAGGAGTCCTATTTTGTGCCCAAAATCCTTTTAAATCAATGTAAGAAAAATATTTCTTCTTATCTTTGTTTTTAATGTTATGCATGCATAAGCTCTTAATGGTTTAAGAGTAAACTGTTAGTAAAATGTTATTAGAAATGTCTAATATCGAGTTTAAGAAACTTACACAATTCTTATCGCACGGTTCTCTTCGAATAGCCACAGTTCATCATGACCTTAAATATGCCCATTTGACCCCAGTTAAGAAGGTCATAGAGCATAAATCAAAGACACTCTAAAACTGTGCTACCTTAAGCGAACAGTCTTTAGTCAAAGAATTGAGTCAAAAAGAATACTATAGTAGCTCTTACCATGACCAGGCTACAAGAATTGCGAGAACTCTATAAGCGGTCACTGCCCGACAGATTGTCCCTTACAGTCTGTCTATGTGATGGACTGGTCATCACTTATGACCCTATGGTAATTGAACATTCCAGCAATCGCATCACACTCTAGTCACTTGGAGACGTCACCTCATATAAGCAACCAGGGGCAATGCTGTGTTAATCCAGTCCACTTTAATTGGGTCCCATATAGTTTCTACAACCTATTTTGATATAACAAAGAACAAAAACGAGTTTTAGAAACTCAAACGATAAATGTGATTATCATATATGAACAATCAACACAATGTTATTGCTTCATATCATATCATCTAAAGTTTATTTCGTCCATGACAATTCATGACAATCTTCTTATATGCAATAAAGGCTTGGGTAGTGAATATACCATGTATTCATTTATTCCAACCTTGTGAATTGCTTTTTCCTTCTATCCAACGTTATTCCTAATAACATGAATTCATCTACGTACATGTCTAGATCTCTATCTAGTGTTGGGCTCTTTAACTTGAAAGATGCTCCCACTCGTTATCATGATAACTGATAGGTATTTAGGTGAAAGGATCTACCATTAGTTCCTTGTAAGCCACCTTATCCTCATCATAATGTACTAGGTCTTTAATTGTAGAATTTATAATGATCGACTCTTCAATCATCCTTTTAGTTATTCGCTTCTTGTATAACAAAAATATGCCTAGGATTTCGACAAATCCCTATAAGTTTGGAAATTTGGGTTTGTGTAACCTTTACCACACAACCAAGTTTTCTCTACCAAATACAACAATGAATTCCTAGTTCTCCTTGAGAACCCTATGGATGTTCTTGTAGGCTATCCAATGACACTCATGTGGATTGATTTGTTATAGGCCTATCATGCTCCTAGCATACAATTTATTTAGGTATATGCATGTAATGGCATACATGATTGGCCTAATGGCAAAAACATTAGTACTCATGTGATCAACAACTCTTAGGTTCAGTGGATGACTATGACCTTTTCATAGTAATCCCACTTTCATCAACATAAATAACCTATTTAACTTGTTGAAATAGATAAAGGATCTTATCGATATAAGACACTTTTCTAAATGCTAAGCTAAAATCTTCTATTCCACAATAGATATTGATTTTAGTATACATGTTGCCATCTTTCATCCAATGTTCAAATCCAACCACTCCTTAAAAAAAGGTAACACGAATACGTTACTCACAATGAGTGATTCGACATTCACGTGGAAGACAATTTCTCCCACTGAACTTCATGTCTTTACAGGATAACTTTAACTTCCACTTAACTTCACATCTTTACGTGACTTTAACTCCCACTGAACTTCACGTCTATGCATGAATTTTTGGCAATTCGAGTGAAACTCTTCTTATATCTCATAATAGAAAAAATCATCATAACCTCTTGGTAGATACCACAGGCTTGTGTCATGTACACATACCATTCCAAATCCCTATTTGGACATGTGGTTGAGACACCTACTATGAGGTATTTTAATGATGATTTGGATCTAAGCATAGTTACGCATTAACTTAGCTTTTGCAGACATCTACATGTCTATCCATGCAACTATAAGTGGACAACTCCAAATAAAACATCTTCATGTCTATCGAATGATTTATTATTGGACAACTCCAAATACATCATTCGTTTGCATAGATTCCATTTAGTTTCATAAGTCTCTTATGTTAGAAAATCGTATTTTAAAATTTCTAGGTACTTCCACTTCATAGATCATAATCTTATTATTTCAAGAACATTTTCTTTTGGTCTCGTCACTAGTCTAAGGATTCACCTAAGAACGCTTTTTTTGGTCTCCTCACTAGTCTAGAGTCTAATCTAAGAGCATTTCCTTTTGGTTTCCTCACTAGTTCATAACTAGTTTTACGTTGTGGCTTATTTTCTCCCACTCTATCTTTAGAAAAATACAACTATTTTCTTTAAAGATAGCCTGATGAGCCACAAACAATTTTGTACTCATACTTGTGAGAGGGGTAGACGTATCACAACATGACCTTAAGCGATCTACTAAAGACTTTATTGTAAAGACATCGAATCTTAGCTTCGAGATAGACTAGTTCTATAAGCTAAAGAGGTGGACTCATATTCATGTCATTTACTATCTTTGTAAGTGGAGTGGCAATTTGGTTTGGCAGATACCTTACTTTGAGTTCAATAACTCAATTTGACTTAACAATTGATCTTTCAAAAGTAGAATCAAATTCTTAGCTTTTGAACTTATTATTATGATCCAATCATCATAATACTATATGATCAATTTAAGTCTATACAATTTATGTTATTAGTGCAAGTGGTGTATAATGACAAGGTTTTAGAACAATAAAAGTTTCCATAAACCGAGTGAGTTGGGTTGAAAACCAAGTCACTAAATATTCAATTTCAACAATTGTTCTTGAAAATTACAAACTTCCATGTCTAACAAGCAAATAAAAAATGTTCTTAACAACCATAATACAATCAAAAGGGGAGTCAATCTCGAGGCCAAGCTTTCTTAGGTCTTCAACCATGGGTGGCTACCTTAGCTTCCCTTGAAGAGCCTTCTTAGGCTTGCTTGTTCTTGCCTTTATCCTTGTTAGGATGCCCTAATTACAATAAAAAGAGTAAGAATCACAACTCGTATCTATACCAAAGTTGAGATCATAACATAAATGATAGGGATAAAAAATTACCAACTGAAACAATCTTTCCAGCTTTGATATCTCCTAGATATTTAGGGCAATTTCTCTTCCAATGCCCTATTCCATTACAATAATGGCATTTGTCCTCGGTTGAGGCACCTTTCTTAGGCTTGGGTGAGCTATTCTCAATAGCTTTTCCCTTGCCTTTGTAGGTGGAGGGCTTCTTCCCCTTGCTAGTACTTTTCTTGAACATCCCCTTACTCTTGCTATTGATATTGAGTACATCCTTGGAGGTGCTGATATTTAGCCCCATATCTCTCTCGGCTTGCACAAGCATCTTGTGCAATTCATGGAGAGAGGTTTTCATGTTCTGCATATTGTAATTTACCCTAGACTGCATATATGCCTTGATTTTCCCCAAGGAATGAAGTACTCGATCAATAACGAGTTATTCGGGAATGTCAACCCCTTGCAATTTGAAAGTCTTGAAATGTTTAATCAATTTGAGTACATGAAGGCTAACTTTTTTGCCCTCTTTTAGGTTCATGTCGAAAAACGCGGAAGCCGTCTCATATTGTATGATCCTAGGAGCTTGTGAAAACATGGTCATAAGCTTCGTGTAGATCTCATAGGCCGTACTCATCTTTATGGCACTCCTTTAAAGATCGGCCTCCATCGAGAAGATCAAAACATTTTTGATCGCGGCGGACACTTTATGGTAAACCTCATAGGCTCGCCTTGCGTCGGCGGTTGACCTTTCATTAGGTGCGGTGGGAGAGGCCTCGGTAAGGTAACGAATCTTGTCGTCATCCTCCGCGGCCAAGCAGAGTTGCGCATCCCAATCGGCAAAACTAGCACCGCTATTTTCTAATTTGCATGGATCCTTGAAGAATCGAAGTAATGAGACATTTGTGAGAGTTGGAGCGTTAGTGGTTGTCGTGTTGGATGAACTAACCATTGCGATTGTAGAAAGTTAACTACATATTTTAGACATAAAAGAAATGACAACATTTATCATTTTAAATACTTGTAAACATTTTAAACAAGTTTTAGCATTTAAATAGTGACATCTACCAAACTATTATAAATGATTCCGAGATCCAAATTCATATCAACTTGGGCACGGTGAGCCGATTCATCCCTCATTAACATAATTCGGTGGATAACTCTTTAATCGATTCTACATTAAAATTCTCGTTCGATAAAATTACTTTAATATTTATCTTAAGCCCGGAACACATGCGGCTACGGTCGCGAATACTTCCGTTGAGCTCAATCTAAATTTCGAAGTAATAACCTTTATTACCCCACTTACCCAACATAACAAGTTTAGCAACCCGGTTAGCCGAGCCTACTTCTTTGCGAAATTGGGATTCATGGGTTCTACTATTTGGTAAGGCTTGATCTCAATTATTTATTATGACAGGTCATGTCAATTTAATATCCATCTCGTTTAATTGAACTAAATCGATGAATTAACAATAATTTTAATTGACGCAGTGGAATACTCGATAAAATATGCATGTCATGTTATGACGATTTGGCAATGCATGCAAACTTATTAAATAAAATGCTAGCAAATATAAAATTCCTAGTATGACCTTTTCTAGAATAGAAAATCATATAATCTATTACAAATTCAGATATCAACTTCTTTGGTATCTTGAACTTCATAAGCATGCCTCCCAAGGTCACCGTCTCTCTCGGAACGCCTTTCCGAATGACACCGTCCTTGGGAAACTCCTGTATTACAAATAATTACAAAATATATAATAAAATTACAATAATTTCCAATTATACATTTTTAAATTAAAATAATACAATAGAAATGATACGTGATCTCAATAAATTACCATCAAATCAATATTCCCTTACATTTCGGGCAATATCGATAAAAACTAAGGTCATACAAGGACTAAATAACATAATTCAAAATTACATAAATAAACTATGGCATTCATAAATAAAAATGCAGCATTATAATATGTATATAACATGCTCATTTTAAATGCCAAATCGCCTTATCTTATGGTTTATATCGTATATAACCCGGTTTTACGAAAATGCGTGATAATAACTTCTTAAAATCACCAAACAATACTTAAATCATATTTAAGTCGAAGTTAATTATGCCAAATGATTTAGGACTAAAAAATTAGTCATCACTCAATTTTTGACAATAATTCAACTTGTTGTTATATAATTGCTCAAAATTAGACTTTAAAATCATATTTTAATCAAATAAATCCATATTTAGTTACAATAATTTTGAATTTTGAATTTTAAATTTTTGTACATTCTGGAACATTTTCAAGACACTCATAATGTCAAAAATCAAGGTTAAAAATTTCGAATCGATTTTGAGAACAATCGGTTGCGCTTTATCGATTTTATCAAATAAAATACATAAAGCAAGCGAAAATTAATCAAATTAAATTTTCAACTTTAGATCTGAAATGTGGGACATTTATGCAACCAGGAATAATTTTCTTATTACATGAAATCTATTTTCGCTATATTTTCTAAATAAGTCGCTATTTTTGCCTTTTTTACATTAAAAAATCATAAATCATGGTAGACAAATCACATCAGTCTGAAATTTTCCAGTCCGACAGGAAAACATGCATGTGACAACATACTTAAACTTCATTGTCAGATTCAAATTAGAAGTAGTTTTAACCATTTGACCTTCATTTATATCATTTTATCATATAAAAATCATAAATCATGAGAAAAATGTTCATTTCAAACGAAACTTTACATGCAGTAAGTAAAATGCATGTGTGATATGGTTTACACATTTCAAGGTCATAAGATAAGTCTAACTATTTTTAGCATTTTAAACATCATTTTACTCATTAAAATGTAATAAAAACATCAAAAATCATATTTGAGCAATATAATTTTCCATAAATGATCAAAATGACCTAAAATCATATTAGGACCAGAATATATTGACATGCAAATGACTTTGTGATTTTATCTTATAAAACACAAATTACTAGTTTTCTTTAAGTTACATTAACTCGAAAAAAATATAAATTGATTATGCATGTAACAACCAATGCTCTTGATACCGCTTCTTAGTTTCTTAAACACGATATTAGACATTTCTAATATCATCTTATGAATAGTTTACTTTTAAACTATTTAGACCTTATGCATGCATAACAAAAGATAAGGAAAGAACAATTTCTTACAGTGATTATGTAATACACCGTATTTTAAAGTAAAAGTCAAAGTCAACTTGGTCAACGCGTATTAGAAATATGATTATGTAAAATGAGTAATATAGTTATTTGTAATGATTGTATTTCTTAAAGGAAAAGGAATTATAGTCTAGTCTCCTAATAAGTATTATTATTATTATTATTATATACTAGTTTCCTAATAACTATTATTATTATATTATAATTCTAGTTTCCTAATAATTTTCCTTGTTACTATATAAGCCTCTTTAAGTCTTTGAGCTTCTATTCTAACTTTTACAATTCTCATAATAAATAAATTAAAGAGAGAAAAGATATAAAGGGAATTGGGCAATCAATTTGAGATCTTGCATATACTTTTATTGGATTCAACCTTTTGTCTTGTGATGGATTCATGGAAGATTAATTATAGTGCTTTATGGATGTGCTTGTACTTGGAAGATTTGCGAAAAGGTAGGAAGCTACTCAACTTGTTAGTTTGTCTTTAAAACTCAATTAATTATCTTGAGATGGAATTAATTGTTTCTTGTTGTGGATTTGATTGCTTTGAGTTGTCTTACCATGATACATGAGGCCTTGTGATTTTATCTTATGTGTTGCCTTATGATGTTGGAAGCTATCTTATAAGTGATAAAAGTTAACTTGGGATGTTATGAAACTGGAGTGTAAACTACTAAGGTTTACAAGTATTAAGGATGCTTGATTAGATTGACTCAAACTGAGAACAATGTCAAGCAAAAAGATGGATGTTGTTTTAGAGAAGGTGAGTTGTTTAACTGAAAACTTAAGGGATATGACTTAGAGACACTCCTCTACAGCAAGGCATAAGAGAAAGGACTCAAAGACTGGTTTAGAGACAGGTTTAAAGTGTTATAGCAAAGCACAAACACCTTAGACTTAGCCTCAATAGCAAGCAAGCTAATCACAACAAAGCACAGAGTTAACTTGACTCACAAAGCAAGGCACTGATCAGACACCTTTAGAGATGTATCAGGCTTGACTCAAACTACAGCTCTTAGCACAAGTTTGAAAGATTTGAGGGATTTCTCAAAGTTAATTCATTCATAAAAGTCTGACTGAAACAAACATACAAAGACCTCCTTATATAACGAGGTTGATATCTTGTGAGCCATTGGATGTACAGATCATTCAAGGGCCAACTTAGAGTTCAAACTACTACTACTGACACTAATTAAGAGCCTCACAATAGGACGAGCTCAACAACTATAAAATACAGACACAAGACACAAAAAACAGACTGAACAAAAGCAAATAAAGCAGTTTTGGAGTTTTCCTGAAATGGAAATCTGTTGTTCTTGTTGTCTTGCTGCCTTGGCTGGATGTTCTGCTCCTCCTTGGGACTCTCTACTCTTATTAGGACTTAGATAAAACCTGCCTTGGACGAGGACAAGTTGACTTAAACAAAAGGAAACCACAATCTGCCCTTGTACCTTCTCTGCCTTAATGTTCACTGGACTCTACCTTGGGGTGTCTGTTTCATGAGTTTTTGCTAGACTTCAAAAGGGGTTGTCCTGGACAAAATTGTAGTTTAGTGGGTTGGCTTGATGGTAGGCCATGGTGGGGGTGGTTGGGATGCCCTGGTGTACCTCCTAGGTGCAGGGTTTGTTGATTGGTCTGCCTGGTTCTGAATGGCTTTGTTTCTGTCTTGTGTGGGTAATGTGGGTTGTGTTGGGACTTGGCATGGCTTGTTGAGCCCTGGACTGTCTTCCTCACTGTTGTGGCTTGGCTTGGCTTGATCTTGGCTTGTCATAGCTTGTTGTTTGGACCTTGTAACTCGAGCTTCCATCTGAGGGGTCCTTGGGGTCAGGTTTGTCTTGTTTGTGGCTTGATCATCAAGAACCCTTGGGTGAGCTCCTGCTGCAGCCTCCCCAGGTTGAAAAGGGCTTGACCTCAAGCCTGTGTCTTCCTCTCCCTCAGAGTCTTCATAGAAGGGACTAAGATCTCCAACATTGAATGTCCCATGGACTGCATACTCTCCTGGTAGATCAATTCTGTAGGCATTTGGACCTATCTTCTCTATGACTTGAAAAGGACCATCTGCTCTTGGCTCTAGCTTATTATTTCTCTTGGAAGGGGAACCTTTCTTTCCTTAGGTTTGATCCATACTAAATCTCCTGGTGCAAAGTCTTTCTTGGCCTTAGGAACCTTGGCATTTTTCTTGTATAGATCATTAGTTTTCTCAATTTGTTTTCTGACTGACTCATGGAGTTTTAGCATTTGTTCTACCCTCTTCTTGGCATCATAGTGGATCTCTGACCTGCACACATTAGACAAACTCAAAGGCGTTAAGGGGTTAGTACCATAGACCACTTCAAAGGGGGAGTGGCATGTAGCTGCTGATGGAGCTCTATTGAAAGAGAACTCTGGTTGAGCCAACTTCAAGTCCCAATCCTTGAGAGATTTGCTGACTATACACCTCAAGATCCTTCCCAAGGTCTTGTTGGTCACCTCACTTTAGCCATCTGTTTGAGGATGATGGGAGGTACTAAACAACAACCTAGTGTTAAGCAGCTTCCACAATGTTCTTCAGAAATGGCTCATAAACGTTGTGTCTCTGTCAGATACAATAGTCCTTGGGACTCCATGTAACCTCACCACCTCATCAAGGTATAACTCTGCCACACTCACAGCATCTTCAGTCTTTTTGCAGGCAATGAAATGTGCCATCTTGCTGAACCTATCCACAACCACCATAATAGAGTCTTTCCCTCTTGCTGTCCTAGGTAATGCTACTATGAAATCCATACTCACATCTTCCCAAGGCCTACATGGGACTGGTAGGGGAGTGTAAGGTCCTGCTTGAAAAGAACTCTTGGCCTTTTGACAAACTCCACACCTTCTGAGTACTATTTGGACTTCTCCCATCATCTTAGGCCAGTAGAACTGATCCTGCAGTATGTCCACAGTCTTCTGAACCCCAAAGTGTCCTCCAAGGCCACTTCCATGCACCTCCTTGATCAATAGACTCCTATAAGATCCTCTGGGAACACACAGCTTGTTTCCCTTGAACAAGAACCCATTTTGTAGAGTGTAGGGTGAATCAATGGTCCTTGTTCCCTCTTTCTGTGCTAACCAATCTTCTGCAAAGTCTGGATCTTCTTGATACATATCCTTCATGAACTCAAAGCCAAGAACCCTTTGCTCCATAGTTGATAGCAGAGTGTACCTCCTAGATAATGCATCAGCCACCACATTCTGTTTGCCCTCTTTGTATTTGCTAGAAAAGGTGAATGACTGGAGGAACTCCACCCACTTAGCATGCCTGTGACTGAGCTTATGTTGACCTCCTATGTACTTCAATGCCTCATGATCAGAGTGTAGGACAAAAGGCTTGGGCTTCAGGTAATGACTCCAATGCCTTAGAGCTCTGACAAGAGCATAGAACTCTTTATCATATGTAGAATAGTTTAGCTTGGCACCACTTAGCTTTTCACTAAAGTAGGCTACATGTTTCTTTTCTTGGATGAGGACAACTCCAATTCCCACTCCACTTGCATCACATTCAACTTCAAATAGGCAATCAAAGTTTGGCAACCTGAGGATAGGTGCACTGCACAAGAGCTTCTTCATGTGTTTGAAAGCCTGCAAGGCATTCTCAGTCCAAGTGAACTCTCCTCTCTTCATACATTCATTGAGGGGTGCTGCAATAGTGCTAAAGTTTTTAATGAACCTCCTATAGAAAGAGGCTAGGCCATGAAACCCTCTCACTTCTGTAATGTTCTTAGGGATAGGCCAAGACTGCACTGCAATGATCTTGTCTTGATCAACAAAAATGCCTCTAGCAGACACCACATATCCTAGAAACTTGACTTCCTCAGTCATGAAGCTGCATTTCTCAAGCTTCCCAAAGAGCCTACTCTCCTTAAGTATTTCAAACACAGCCTCAAGATGCCTCAAATGATCATCCTTGCTCTTGCTGTAGATGTGGATATCATCAAAGTATACCACCACAAATCTCCCTAGGCAAGGCCTAAGCACTTCTGTCATTAATCTCATGAAGGTAATTGGGGCATTTGACAGGCCAAAGGGCATGACAAGCCACTCATAAAGGCAATGCTTTGTTTTGAAGGCTGTCTTCCACTCATCTCCTTCCCTGATCCTCAATTGATGGTAACCTTGCCTTAAATCAATCTTAGAAAAGATCCTTGAACCACTTAGCTCATCCAACATGTCATCAAGTCTAGGTATAGGGAACCTGTACTTGACTGTGATGTTGTTGATAGCCCTGCTATCTATGCACATCCTCCAAGTCCCATCCTTCTTAGGAACCAACAATGCAGGCACAACACAAGGGCTTAATGACTCCCTTAATAACCCTTTACTCATCAACTCTCCAACTTGCTTCTGAAGCTCTTGTGTAGCCTTAGGATCACATCTATAGGCTGGTCTATTAGGTAGTACATGAAAGTCCATAGACCTTAATTAGACTCCTCTAATTAGTTGCTAAATTACTTGTTAATTTAGTATTTAATGATCTATGTAACATGCATGCAAATATAAAGACATTTATATAAGAGAAGAAATTTCCTCACATTGATGTGGAAAATATAAGGGCACAACAAGAACTCCTTCTTGTTGTTCTTGAGCTAATAATATGGATGACCACAAATAATCTCCAAGGTAGAAGATCTCCTCTAAGTTGCACCAAGATTAACCCAAATAATCTACTCTTATTATTAACTAGATAATAAGATAGATATTATTCTACTAATATTATGACTATATTACTACACTAGTAATACTTAGTAAATATTAGTATTTGAGAGTTTTAGTGAGAAGATGAGGTTTTTGAGAGATGTATGATCAAATAAGCAAGAATGAAGTAGTAAAGAAATGAGCAACAATTGCTCTCTTTATAGCCAAGGAGGTCCGGCCATATTGATCACCAAAGAGTCATTTTTTTCTTCTTATTTTATTGCCATACAAAGTGGTAATGTGTTGTAGTGAATAAAATGATTTCATGTTTACTATTCATGTCATTAGCATATGTTGCTTGTGAGTATGAATAAGAACAAACATCATCACCATTGACTTCACCATAACCGGCCATGTGAGCCTCAATTTGATCCACTTTGATTTTTGATATTTGTCCCACAAATACTTATTAATCATATGCTTAATTATCTTGTATACAAATAAATGAATAATATGTACTTAACATTTTAAGTAGTATTCTACCATTATATCAATATATAATGGGTCCCACAATGCTTAGTTAATTTATTTTACAACTCTTTGTAAATATAATTAACTAATTACCTCTATCTCAAAACCTCAACTAATTTAGTAATTTAACGATTAATTACTAAGTTAAATCTTATTTAATCGTATTAAAATAAGATATAAATTTATTAGTCAATTATCGCATAATTGAAAATTAAACTTAATTGAATTTGAGTTCTTAACTCAATTTCTAACAATTAACTCTCGTACATATCGAATATATGTAATGTACTAATTAACTGTATCGTATACAAATAATTAGTTACTATTTGGATTTCATCCTTTAGGTGTGACCGAAAGGGATCAGTTGATCACCGCCGTCAAACGACAATAACGTCAAACTCTAGTCAGCCAACCGTTATTGATTTACGTTAATCAACTGACTAATCATATATATAGTCAATAAATATCCCAATTATATTCCATAATAAGATTTATTATGTGGCGCACTATTGTGGAGGACGTGTGCGTCACCAATTCTCTTCTCTCTTTTTTTTCACATATCCCACTCAACGCAAGGTGTCTTTCAGGTCGAACTTGCGATTGACAATATCTAGAGTGGTTTTCTCGATAGGGAGAATAACTGTTTGACCGGAATATCTACCATAGATCTCTTTCCGAGCGTGGCCACGCATTTACAGTAACTTCTCCTCGAGTGGCCTAAAGATGTTTTTACCCAACGTGGGTGGACAATTCCTGTTGATTCATCTACTCTGTATGATGCAGATCACCATGATCCAGAAGATGTCCATCAGCCTCCTTTTACGGCACGACCTAGAACATCAACCAAAACCAATCGGAAACTGCACCGACTCAGATAGACTGTCGCTAGTCAAAAGAATCGACTTATAGGAATAAGATAGAAGACCCTGCCACGACCAGACATCAAATAATTGATTTAAGGGTCTCTACAATGTCACTGTCCGACAGAGTGTCATACAGTCTGTCTATGTAAACGACCAGTCATCTCCATGACCCCTTGGTGCTGAACCAACCATCGATCGACTTACAATCTAGTCTTTCGAGACGTCACCTCATTTGAGTGACTAGGGACAAAATACTAAGTTCGTCCTATTTCATTGAATAGGGTCCACCTATTCGGATAACAAAGTATTAAATTTAGTCAAACTAAATAAAAGAGTTTTAAAATAAAACTCGATCAATGAATGCAATTATCATATATGAAATAATTAATACAACATTCAATTATTACATATTACATAATCTAAAGGAATTCTGGTACACGTCTCAATCCCATTGTGACGACATGACCATCATGCTTTGCCTTTGACAAAGGCTTGGTTAAAGGATCAGCAATGTTGTCATCTTTCCCAACCTTACAAATGTCAATTTCCTTTCTGTCCACGTAATCTCTAATTACATGATATTTCCTAAGTACATGTCTAGACTTGTTACTAGACTTGGGCTCTTTGGGCCCTGAAAAATAGCCCCACTGTTATACAATAATTGTGATCGGATCTTTGGCATAGGACTACTGTATCCCTTCAAAATTGGCCGAATCCACACAGCTTCCTTTGCGCTTCAGACGCTGTCAAGGTACTTCTGCTTCTTTGTAGAATCCGCTGTAAACGCTTTCTTAAAACTCTTCCAGCACACGCTCCTCCATTCATCATATAACGTAGCCGGATTGGGATTTCATATCATCCCTTCTGTTTGGAACTGGCATCTGTGTAACCCTTGACACGTACTCTCTCGCCTCAAACACTAAGAACGAATCCTTGGTCCTTCTTAAGTACTTAAGGATGTTCTTTACGGCTATCCAGTGACTCTCACCTGGATTTGCTTGGTAACGACTTGTCATGCTCAAAGCATATGCACCGTCTGGGCGAGTGCACATCATAACATACATGATTGATCCAACAGCTGATGCGTAAGGGATCAATTTCATGCGTTCAATCTCCTCGGGTTTCGTAGGGCACTCTGACTTGCTCAAAGTGATCCCACTTCCCAAAGGAATAAAGCCTCTCTTAGAGTCTTTCATGTTGAACCGATCAAGAATCTTATCAATATAATTCTCTTGACTTAATGCTAGTATCCTTTTAGATCTATCCCTATAGATCCGAATACCTAAGATGCGCTGGGCCTCTCCTAAGTCTTTCATTTGGAAATGTATTCCTAGCCACTCCTTTACAGAAGTGAGCATTGGAATATCATTCCCAATGAATAGTATGTCATCTACATACAAGACTAGAAAAGTTACTTTACTCCCACTAAACTTCATGTATAAACACGGTTCCTCGACACTTCGAGTGAAACCATTTTGTTTAATGACATGATCGAAACGATGATTCCAACTCCTGGATGCTTGCTTAAGACCATAGATGGATCTCTTAAGTTTGCATACCTTCTTAGGGTTTGATGGATCCACAAAACCTTCAGGTTGTGTCATGAACACTTCCTCTTCTAGAATCCCATTCAAGAAGGCGGTTTTGACATCCATTTGCCAAATCTCATAATTATGAAATGCGGCAACTGCTAAGATAATCCTTATGGATCGAAGCATGGCGACTGGGGCGAAGGTTTCGTCATAGTGAAGACCATGAACTTGGGTGAAACCTTTTGCCACCAATCTAGCTTTATAAACATCATTATGCTTGTCTATGCCACTTTTGATCTTAGAGATCCACTTACACTGAAGAGGTCGTACCTCCTTAGGTAAATCAACCAAGTCCCATACTTGATTGTCGTACATAGAATCCATTTCGGATTGCATGGCTCCTAGCCATAGCTTTGAGTCGGACCAGCAATGGCGCGTTGTAAGGTAGTGGTTCGAAGTTACTCTTTCAAAAAGTCAAACATTCTAATCATCACCTTCCTCTCTAATAACCAAGGTATCTATCATGTTGATGACTAATTCTTCTGCTTGACCACCTCCTAGTTCCGAAGGTAATAATTCCGTACAGACGAAAGGGAACGTTTCCCTCCGCTCGTCCTTTTCGGTTGTGGCTCTTGGACTTCATCAAGTTCAATTTTCTTTCTTTCGCCCACTCTGTCTTTTAGAAATAAAATCATTTTCTAAAAAGACTGCATCACGAGACACAAACACTTTGTCCTCGTGTTTATTGTAGAAGTAATAAGCACGTGATTCCTTTGGATATCCTACAAAAAGACCTTTGTCAGATTTGGGTGCGAGTTTATCGTCAGACTTATTCTTAACAAAAGCCTCGCATCCCCAAATTCTCATAAATGACAAATAAGGGACTTTTCCTGTCCATATCTCATATGGAGTCTTGTTTGCCGCTTTAGTCGGGCTTCGATTTAGTGAAAATATTGCAGATAAGATAGCAAAACCCCAAAAATAATCAGGAAGCTCTGTTAGACTCAGCATAGATCGAACCATATCTAATAAAGTTCGATTTCTCCTTTCGGATACACCGTTTAATTGAGGTGTTCCAGGAGGAGTCCATTGTGATACTATACCACAATCTTTTAGGTGTGAATCAAATTCATTTTCAAGTATTCACCACCACGATCGGATCGTAGGGTTTTAATCTTTTTATTCAATTGGTTTTCTACTTCATTTTGAAATTCTTTGAACTTTTCAAAAGAATCACTTTTATGCCTCATCAAGTAGACATATCCATATCTACTTAAGTCGTCGGTAAAAGTAATGAAGTAGTGATAACCACCTCTAGCTCGGATAGTCATTGGACCGCATACATCCGTGTGTATAAGTCCTAATACTTCACTTGCTCGTGTCCCTTTTCCCGTAAAAGGAGCACGATTCATCTTGCCTAGAAGACAAGATTCGCATACGCCATAAGATTCTTAATCGAATGGTTTGAGTACTTTAGATGAAACAAGTCTCTTTATGCGTCGTTCGTTTATGTGCCCTAAACGACAATGCCAAAGGTATGATTGATTAGGTTCACCTGTTTTGAGCTTCTTGTTTTCTACATGATAGACCTCTTTTGCAATATCTAGAACATAAATACCTCCAATAGAAATGGCCTCGCCATAACCATTTCATTAAATGAAAAAGTACAACGATTGTTCTTAATACAAAATGAAAAACCCTTCCATGTCTAACACGGAAATGGAGATAATGTTCTTGGTAAGATTTGGTACATAATAGCAATTATTTAAATACAACTCTAAACCATTCGGCAAAAGAAGAACGTAGGTGCCCACGGAAACTGCGGCTACCTTAGCTCCATTTCCCATGCGCAGGTCCACGTCACCCTTGGCTAGTGCTTGCCCGTCCCTCAGCCCCTGTACATGATTACAAAGGTGAGAACCACAACCGGTATCAAATACCCAAGAAGATGTACTAGCAAAGTTAATATCTATCATATAGAGTTATGAAAGAATTTTACCTGACGTTGTCACACAACCGTCCTTCTTATCTTTCAAGTACTTGGGGCAATTGCGTTCCAATGCCCTTTCATTAACAATAATATCAAGCAATCCCGCCTCCGCGTTGTTTGTTGCCTTGTGGCTTGGCCTTATAAAAGACCTGCCTTGTCCCTGCCATTGCCCGATTTCTGGAAAAGGAGTCTTTCCCTTTCCTTGTCCTTCCTTCCCCCAAGGGTTCATGTCTTTCATTTTTAATGGAAGAACATCCTTGGGTTCACTCCCACTAGCCTCCATGTCCCTCTCCGCTTGGTAGGAGTGCATGGAGTTCATGGAAACTCTTGTCCATGCCATTCATGTTATGTTTCACAACGCCTAAATTGGGTGAACTTAGGTGAGAGTGATGAGGATCTTACCCCCACTAACTACTTTGGAATTTTGCACCCTAGACGCTCTAAGGTGTCGGCGTGCTCAACCATTTTGAGCACGTGTGGGCCAACTTTTTTTGGCCCCTTTGAAGCTTAGTGTCAAAGAATTTCGTAGCCGCCTCATATTGGAGAATTTGAGGGGCTTGCGAAAACATCGAAGTGATCCTCGTGAATATCGCATATGCATTGAGAGAAATCAATTGGAGTTTGAGTTTGGGTGAGATTGACCAAATCAAGACATTCTTGACGTCATTAGCAACCTTCAAATAAAGGTCATACTCGGCCCGAAACACCGCGGACGATCTAGGCGCGGGTTCGGTGGGGGGCTCTTCAACCAAGTAGCGAAGCACGTTATCGGATAACGCTGCGCTCTTGATCGTTGACTCCCATTCAACGAAGTTACTTCCGTCATCCTTAAGGACACACTTGTCCATGACGGACCTCAACCATGAGTCTCTACCCAAGGTTGCAACGTTTGATGATGTCGACATTATGCGAATATGGTAACTACAACAAAAAGAAATATATAAACATTCATTGTTAATTTACTTGAAAAACATTTTAACAAGTTTAGCATTCAGATAATGACCTCTCACTAAATTATATAAATGATTCCAAGACCCATTTTTAAATAAAAATAGTCATCGCATGCTTCTTTTATCTAGAAATGGTAAGTCATTACTTGACTAATTCTACCCTTAGAACTCTTGGTTGACGGATTTCAACTAAATCCATCTCCTAGTCCCAAGATAACGCTTATCTCGTTGAGTCCAATCCAATTTTAGCTTGTGATCGTATCACCCTACTTACCCGAGGTAAAACGGGACCCACGAGCGTGGTAGCCCTAATGAACACGGGATTCATAGGTGTTATTAATTGGTAAGGCTAATCTCAATTTTTTAAACATGTGAGAGATCTTGTAATTTAGTTATTAATTCCCTATAAGTGAACTAAGAGTCGGTGAATTGTGAATAAGTTGAATTGACACTATAACGGTAAATTAAATGCATGTGTGACGATTTTGGCATGAGCGGAAATAAAGCAAGCAATCAAGCAACAATAAAATCCTAGTATGGCCACCTAGCTAATCAAAATTTAACTAGATAGTTACAAATTCGGAAACCAACTCCTTGGTCCCTTGCCTCTTCACTTGGAACACCTTCCAAAATGGCACCGTCTTTTGAGGGAGTCACCGGTCTTCATAAAAATAATTACAAATATACAAATATACAAATTCCTATTATACATTTATTCTATAAAATTATTAAATTATACAAACTGGCGATACGAGATCGCAAAAAAATTACAACCAAACCGTTATTCCCATACATTACGGGTAATAACGATAAAAATAACTAGGCCATACTAGGTACAAAATTTGCATAAATTATTAAATAAATGACATTCATTCATTCAACCATAAATTAAATACATTGCTGCAAAATTCATGCCAAAATCGTCCTAGATTCAATTCATGCTCATTGTAGCTCGATTTTTCCGGGATTTATTGATTTTTAACCATTAAAAATCACTATCAACATTTAAATCGCATTTAAATTCAAACTAATTAACTAAACTGATTTAGAACTCAAAATTAGTCACTACTAATTTTTTTGGTCATTAATTAGATTGATTTGATTTCATTTGCTAAATATTACGGTTTAATCATAACAATTATGAAATAAAACCAAAATAAAATATAAACATCATAAAATTTGAAACCAAAACTTTTGTACATTCTGGAACAATTCCAGGAACTATAAAAATAAAAAACATTTGCTCAAAAAATTTAAATTCATTTTATGAACAAATAGCTTTGTATTTAATGGTTTTATCAAATAAAAACATTAGATATAGTAAAACAGTGAAAACAATTATGAAATTTCACCAAGAGTATCAACATCATAATTGTAAAAGGTACACAAATTTTCAGACAAGAAATGGACGTTTCAATTTTATGACAATTTATAATCTCATTATTATCGACTTTTATCGTATTAAACATCAAGAAACATGCAATACATAAGTAAAAGTCAAGAAATTTACTACAATATTAAGAAAATGCATGTGAGATCATATTAATTAAGTTCATGGCCAGAATCAACATGAAACTATTTTTAGTTAACTTTTAACTCATAAAATGCATGTTAACTCGGTTTAAACGCCAAAAATCAAAATAAATAGCAAATTAATCCCTAAAATCACGAAATGTAACCACAAACATTTTGAGGTCAGTAGGTATACATGCACCAAAAATTTTCGTCAGAATCGTATTTTAACTCAAAATCTTTGATTTATTAGTTATCTTATAACTTTAATAAAAATGTCCAAAATGAACATGCATGCTACAAGCTAGCTCTGATACCAATTGAAAGTCCATAGACCTTAATTAGACTTCTCTAATTATTTACTAAATTACTTTTTAATTTAGTTTATAATGATCTATGTAACATGCATGCAAATATAAAGACATTTATATAAGAGAAGAAATTTCTTCACATTGGTATGGAAAATATAAGGGCACAACAAGAACTCCTTCTTGTTGATCTTGAGCTACAAATATGGTTGAACACAAATAATCTCCAAAGTAGAAGAGCTCCTCTTAGTTGCACCAAGATGAACCAAACAATCTACCCTTATTATTAACTAGATAATAAGATAGATAATATACTACTAATATTAGACTATATTACTACACTAGTAATACTTAGGAAATATTAGTATATGGGAGTTGTAGTGAGAAGATGAGTTTTGAGAGATGAATGATAAAATAAGTAAGAATGAAGAAGTGAATAAATTGAACAACAATTGCTCAATTTATAGCCATAAGGGCCGGCTCTATCATCACCCAAGAGTGACTTTTTTCTTCTTATTTTATTGCCATGTAAGGTGGTAATGTGTTGTAGTGAATAAAATGATATCATGTTAAATATTCATGTCATAAGCATATGTTGCTTATGAGTATGAATAAGAACAACCAACATCACCATTTGACTTCACCACAACCGGCCATGTGAGCCACAATTTGATCCATTTTGATTTTTGATATTTGTCCCACAAATACTTATTAATCATATGCTTTATTATCTTGTATAATTAAGTGTTAATTTGATCATATAACAATTATATGACCCAAATAAATGAATAATATGTACTTAACATTTTAAATAATATTTTACCATTATATCAATATATAATGGGTCCCACAATGCTTAGTTAATTTCTTTTACAACTCTTTGTAAATATAATTAACTAATTACCTCTATCTTCAAAACCTCAACTAATTTAGTACTTTAAAAAATCTCTTATTACTAAGTTAAATCTTATTTAATCGTATTAAAATAAGATATAAAATTTATTATCATTATCGTAATTTAAAAATAAACTTAATTGAATTTGAGTTCTTAACTCAATTTCTAACAATTAACTCTCGTACATATCGAATATATGTAATGTACTAATTAACTGTATCGTATACAAATAATTAGTTACTATTTGGATTTCATCCTTTAGGTGTGACCGAAAGGGATCAGGTGATCACCGCCGTCAAACGACAATAACGTCAAACTCTAGTCAGCCAACCGTTATTGATTTACGTTAATCAACTGACTAATCATATATATAGTCAATAAATATCCCAATTATATTCCTTAATAAGATTTATTAGGTGGCGCACTATTGTGGAGGACACCTACTCCAACAATCTCCCACTTGTCTGACACAAGTGTGCGTCACTGATTCTCTTGTCTCTTTATCACATCTCCCACTCAACGCAATGTGTCTTTCAGGTCGCACTTGCGATTGACAATATCTAGAGTGGTTTTCTCGATAGGGAGAGTAACTGTCTGACCGGAAAATCTACCATAAATCTCTTTCCGAGCGTGGCCACGCATTTACAGTAACTTCTCCTCGAGTGGCCTAAAGTTGTTTTTACCCAACGTGGGTGGACACTTCCTGTTGATCCATCTACTCTGTTTGATGCAGATCACCATGATCCAGAAGAAGTCCATCGGCCTCCTTTTACGGCACGACCTAGAACATCAACCAAAACCAATCGGAAACTGCACCGACTCAGATAGACGATCGCCAGTCAAAAGAATCGACTTATAGGAATAAGATAGAAGACCCTGCCACGACCAGACATCAAATAATTGATTTAAGGGTCTCTATAATGTCACTGTCCGACAGAGTGTCATACAGTCTGTCTATGTAAACGACTAGTCATCTCCATGACCCCATGGTGCTGAACCAACCATCGATCGACTTACAATCTAGTCATTTCGAGACGTTACCTCATTGAGTGACTAGGGACAAAATACTAAAGTTCGTCCTATTCACTTGAATAGGTTTCCCCCCAACCATCTATTCGGATAAACAAAGTATTAATTTAGTCAAACTAAA
>JAIUZE010070716.1:0-87897 GCA_022085475.1 Heliosperma pusillum | reverse complement strand
TTAAGCATCGGCATAACCTCGTTCGTGACACTTTATTTGACATATGCTATAGGGTTGGTATTTCTACGGGCAAGGAGGTTGATATCGGTCTGGTTGACGGGCATGGCGGATCTCTTCGTCCTGCGGATTTGCTACTTTATTCGTGGAACAGAGGGCGTGATGTGTGTGTTGATTTGACAGGGTCTTCCCCCTTGACTCAGACTGGGATGTCTCGATTTTTGTGCCGGGACGGTTGTTCGGCAGATGCTCTCAGCGCAATGTGCTAAGTATTGGGATATGCTATGCGCGGCTGCTGCGGGACCTATATAGGGTTTCCTTTCTACCCTTCTCATTCTCTCGCTTGGGGAGCTGTGCTCGATGCTGTTACTTGCTTAAGCGATGATCCAGAAATTCTCGGTATCTCAGGATGCTGGGGCTCGGGTGGCCGCTTATATCTTTACTAGACTTAGTTTTTCTATAGCTAAGGGGGTGGGGGCCCAGATTGTCTCTCGGCTCCCCACCAATTTCTTGTAAACTTTTCATTTTATACTAATGAAAGCTGCGCGCATCTTATAATAAAAAAAAAAAAAAAAAAAAATAATAATAATAATAATAATAATAATAATCATAATAATAAGAAATAATAATAATAATAATAATAATATATTATTTGAATTGGAGAGCGTTAGAAAGAGGAGAGAGAGGGCGATCAGTGTGTCTGTTTCTTCGCGTGCCTGACGGTGCCAGACGGTGACCTCACGTCGCCACTGGCCACTCTTCCTCGCCGGTGACCTCACGTTGTCGGTGTTGGTGTCCTTTCCTGCGGTGTTCGTTGCGGTCTTCGCTGCGGTCCTTTCCTTTCCTGCGTCATCTTTTGCTGCCGTCTTCGCTGGTGGCCACTCCGTGCTAAGGGTTCAATTTTGTGGCAACTTCCGTCGTGTCTACCCTCTTGGTGGTGGCCGACGTGCCTCCTCCCTTCTTTGCAGCGGTGGTTTCCGTCGTGATTAGGGTTTTTCTTCTTTTAAGGCTTGTGTCGTATGCTGCAACTTTGAAGCCTGCTCTGCCCTTATTACGGCCGTCGTATCCGACCAAGCAAGCCCTCCCTCACGTCACCGGTTGTGTCGTCTCGTGGCTGTCCTTGTCCTGGCAATTTGGTTGCGTCGGTGTTTGTGCTAGCGTTTTGCCTCTTGCTAGGGTTGCTGGTTGTGGCCGGTGTTGGTGGTCACGGTGGTGGCTGTTTTGTGGGCTGTGATGTGGTCGCTGTGTTGGTGGCCGGGTTTCTTGCCTTGCACGTGAGCCGTGGCCATGCACGTGTGTCGTGTCATGGGTGTTTCTTTTTTTATTAGGTTTTATTTTCTTTTTCATTTTCTTTATCATGCCTACTTTGGTACGTTTTCATTGTACTTTTTCGAGTATTCATGAGTGTCCGGATGGTCATGGTAAGGGCCTTACTAAGGCCGCCTAGCAAAAGCATTTTCAGGATCGACATTGTATTGACGGTGTTATGGGGCTTACGTGTCAAACTCTTTCTAATAGTCTGACTGTTTTCTCTAATACCGAGATTACTTTGAAGCGAATGGGGCTTTGGTTGTGTGGAGGGTGCTTTAAAACCCATACTTTTTGCTCTAGGTGTCGGCATAATCGGGGTGATATTATTGCGCCACCGGATTGTGGTGATGACATCGTTAGCTTTATTATTCATGGTATTCCAAGACCTCCTGCTCCATCTCCCTCGGTTCTTTCATCTGATGATGGGGGTGGGTTTGCTCAGTGGTCTATATCTTTGCTTGATCGGTTATTATTTTTGGGCCTTCGCACTGTGAAATCTATTCTTCCTAAGTGTCGTCTTGGGTTTGATCGGGTTTTGAAGGGGGTTTTGGATGATGTGGTTGAATCTCCTGGTGACCTCTCCTGCTTGGTTCGTATGCTTGTGTTGCCTCTCTGTCTGCTTAAGACCTTCGTTCCTAGGAGTAATCTTGAGTGTAGGACTGTTATTAGGCGACATCGTCAGGAGGAGAGTATTACCAGGGCTATTCTTGCTTGGGGGGGGGGGTGCCTGGAGGAGGTTTGCAGCTTTTGCAGGGGTGTTTGGCTGAGGTTCCTCCTTTGTTTCATGTAGAGGAGGACCTGGATTTGAGTGTGATTAACCTCCGCCAATGTCGGCGGAAGATTTGTGATGGCCTCTATACTGCTGCTGTTAGGGTGTTTTCTTCCTCTGGCGTCGCCCTCTACTCTGATGCCACTCTTGGGGCTTTGCGAGAGAAGCACCCGGTCGCCCCATCTTCTTTCTTGCCTCCTTTGTCTGTGGATCATCATTCTCTTGTTGCCTCTTCGGCTGTGGTTTTCGATATGATTCGTAGTTTTCCTGGTAGCACTTCTTGTGGGAGGGATGGGTTTCGTGCCCAACACCTTATGGACTGCTTGAGTGGCGCTGCTGTGGCTATCTCTGATGATCTGATCGCTTCTATTGCTAGGGTGGTCAATCTTTTTCTTGAGGGCATATGTCCACTAGCTCTTGGTGAGTACATTGCCAGCGCTCCGCTCACGCCGCTTGTTAAACCTGGTGGTGGTGTTCGTCCTATTGCTGTTGGTACCGTCTGGAGACGTCTTATTTCTAAGGTAGGTGCTTGTTTGGTTGGTCCTTCTTTGTGTTCTTATTTTGATGGTGTTTAGTTTGGGGTTAGGGTGTCCGGTGGAGGAGAGGTTGTCATGCATGCCTTGAATCGGTTCATTGAGGCTCGTGGTGGGGATGTGGGGCTTTCTATGTTGCTGGTTGATTTCCAGAATGCTTTCAACCTTGTTGATCGTGTAACCATGTTTCTGGAAGTTCGTCGTCGTTGCCCGATTCTTTCCCGTTGGGTGGAGTTCTGTTACTCTAGTCCTGCCCGTCTTTATTATGGGGAACATTGTTTGTGGTGTTGTCAGGGAGTCCAGCAGGGTGATCCTTTGGGACCCTTGCTTTTCGCTTTGGTTTTGCATCCCTTGGTGTGCAAGATACGGGACTCTTTTGATTTGAGTGTGCAAGCTTGGTACTTGGATGATGGAACCATTGTTGGGGATACTTTGGAGGTGGGGAAGGTTTTGGATTTGATTATGGCAGATGGTCCTCAGTTTGGTCTCCATCTTAATGTCGCTAAGACTGAGGTTTTTTAGCCTACTGAGGATCCCCGGAGTCGATTTCCTGGTGTTTTCCCTCCTTCCATTTCTCGGCTTTTGCGTGGTGTTTCTGTTTTGGGTGGGCCTGTCAGTACTTGCTCTAGTTTTGGCAGTGAGCTTGTGGCGAAGGGAGTGACTAAGACCATCGAGCTTATGGATTTAGTTGCTAGGATTGAGGACCCGCAATGTGAGTTGCTTCTTCTTAGAGCTTGTACGGGTATATCTAAGCTCTACTTTACCCTCCGTACATGTTCGCCGAGAGTTTTTGGGTCTGTCCATCTTCGTTTTGATGCAACACTACCTTCTATCTTGGAACGCATTGTCACCGCGTCTGGACCTGGTTTTAGGGATTGGCAGTGGCGCCTTGCCACTTTCCCTTTTCATCTTGGTGACTCGGTGTTTATGCTGCCGGGGATGTTTTGCACTATGCTTTTTTGGCGTCCTGTTTGCAGTCTGCCGATTTGCAGGCTAAGCTTCTACGGCCTTCTGGTACTGTGGATGATGGTCCTACTTTCGATGATGCCTTGCGGGTGTTCTCTGAGACTACAGGTTCCGCCTTTTTACGTGATCCTAGTGAAATCGCTGCCCCTAAACTTATGAAGAAACTGGCAGATATATATTTTGCGAGGATTGTTGCTACTGCAGAATCTGTTTTATCTTTGACACCGCGCCAGCTTGCGTTATGGAAGTCTCAGCAGGGTGCCCACTCCTCTGATTGGTTGCGTGCGGTCCCTATCTCTGGGTTGGGTCAGACTATGAATGGTAGGACTTACGGTAGTGTGCTGAGGTATCGACTGGGTATTCCGTTATTCGTGGTATCTAGGCCTTGTCCTGCATGCTCTCGGGTTTTTGCCGATGATATTTATGGGGACCACGCTGTTTCTTGTACTGGCACTGTGGGTGTTAAATATCGGCATAACCTCGTCCGTGACACCTTATTCGACATTTGCTATAGGTCTGGAATTTCTACAGGTAGGGAGGTGGATATCGGTTTAGTTGACGGACATGGCGGTGTGGGAAATATCGGTATACTTCCTTTTAAATTTTTCGGATTATAATGAAATTATAACTATATGAATTTCTAGTCATAAATGAAATTGCATAATATAAACAAGAGATTAAGAAATAACCTTCGGTCCTAGAAAAAGGCCTAAGAACAAATACCAAAGTAGGTATTCTCCTAATCGTTGCACCCAAGATGGTTCAAGAAATGCCTTCGTCGTGCTAGAACGAATACCCAAAAATTACTTCTAATTTTGTGTGTATATTGATGATGAATGTGGAGATGAATAAGAGAGTTCAAAATCAGAATTTTTCCTTCTCTTTTTCACTTGTGTCTGCCGTGAGATGTTAGAGTAGTTTAGGGTTTTATTTTTTTTCTCCTTTTTATCTCACTTGTGCCGTGAGAATTCAAGAGGAAAGAGCCAAAAAATCAAAAACCCTAGTTTCCTTATTTATCTCAACCTATATTTGGTAGTTAGCATCTCATATTAATATGTACATAATGCAATATGTATTCTAATTATTACTAGTAATGGACCGTCACATAAACCGAGTAATGCCGGACCAATACACTACAATAATATCGTGTAATACATATCCACCAACATAAATATAACAGTTTATATTTAGTTTAGACCAACATTATATACATTGATGAAATATAACATTTTATATTCAATTACCAGCTAACATTATTTAATCGTTATTAAATAATCGTATCATCATCACATTGACTAACCTTTTAGTCAAATACATCGACTAACCTTTTAGTCATTTAATAAGGCATCAATATGATTATTTTCTCAAATAATCACATCTCTCAAACACATCCTATAGGTGTGACTTTTAGAGATCAGTTGATCACCGCCATCTGTATGACAATAACGTCAAACTTATTTAGCAAGCCAACCGTTATCGATAAACGTTAATTAACTGATTATAATACAAAGTATACCCTGTGAACCTTAGTTGTTATCACACTAACTGTGGAGGACACTAGCTCCAACATGCGGCTCTCTTCGTCCTGCGGATTTGCTGCTCTATTCTTGGGACAGAGGGCGTGATGTGTGTGTTGATTTGACAGGGTCTTCCCCCTTGACTCAGACTGGGATGTCCGATTTTGTGCCGGGACGGGTTGTCGCTGATGCTGCTCAGCGCAAATGTGCTAAGTATGGGGATTTATGCGCGGCTGCTGGTTACGGTTTCCTACCCTTCTCTTTCTTTTCGCTTGGAGAGCTGGGCTCGGATGCTGTTGACTTGCTCAAGCGGATCCAGAAATTCTCGGTATCTCAGGATGCTGGGGCTCGGGTGGCCGCTTATATCTTTACTAGACTTAGTTTTTCTATAGCTAAGGGGGTGGGGCCCAGATTATCTCTCGACTCCCCACCAACTTCTTGTAAACTTTACATTTTATTTTAATGAAAGTTACGCGCATCTTATAATAATAATAATAATAATAATAAAAATAAAATAATAATAATAATAATAGTGTAGGAGGCCCTTCACGTCTTGACTTGATGCTTCTTCTTGTGTCTAGCCCAAGTCGAACGTTGGGCTCTGATAGTACTTGTTGTGCGGAAGTGTGAATATTCTTGTGTTGGGCTTCTGTTGCGTCGGTGTCCACTTTCCAATAATAATACGAAATTGCCCGCTTTGGGCCTAGCCCGCACGGATTTACTCTTGGACTCCTTCCCAAAATGTCTCATACTATTATATTAGGTGGATACTTATAAAGATTTTCTTTCACCTTTATTCTACCGATGTGGGACATGAGTTTGCACCCTAACAAAACTAAGGTGAAATGAACAAAATTAACTAGACCTAGAAAATACTAAGCTTTGGAGTAAAGATCGTGTTTCTCTGCAAATGTAGGTACTGTTTCACCGATTTTCTTATTTTTGAAATAATTACCAGCAATACTAAAGGCTCCGTTTGACAAAATTAGCTGAAAAGTTAGCTGAAGCATGAAAAGATACTTGAAAATTGAAAAGTTAACTGAAATCTGAAAAGGTAGGTGAAAATAAGGAGCTGATAAGGTAACTGATTATGTAAGAAATATTTGGCAAACTAGCTGAAAAAGTAGCTGATTTTTAGCTGAAAACGCTACTCAAGCAGAAGCTCTAGGTATCCGAGTCGTCATCAGATGGGCAATTAGCATGCGCATCACTCATTTGCATGTTTTAGCCGACTGCCTGCAATTTCTACTACAAGTTACAGGAGCAACCAAACATGGGCATACAACTCGTAGTATAATCACAGATATTGAATCTCTTCTACCAGCTTTTCATTGTCTTATTGTTAGTTTCATTCCACGTGCCTTAAATAGCATAGCTTATAAGCTAGCTAGTAACGTTAGGAAACTATTTTACCGCTGCCAGAAAAAAAAATTAATATTATAAATTAAAGAGGCGGAAAAGTAAAATGAAATAAAACAGGTAGCTTATTTCTCAAATGCTACCCTGAGTAACTTTTCATTTCAGGTAACTTATTTACCAAATAAGGTACGTGCCAAACATCTATCAAGTAAAAAAAGTTAGCTGAAATTTTGGTTAAATAAGCTATTTGGTCAAATAAATAGCTTATTTGTCTTGTGAAATAAGTCAAATGTACCAATTCGGTTTGAATGTTAATTTTTTTATTCAACATAACCTGATAGGCCACAACCCAATTTGTATCCGAAGGAGTGACCCAATTATTATAACAGTAGGTCTTACTTAGGACGGATCGGATCTTGCAACGGGTATTTTGTGAGAGGAAATGGGTAGAGGGGACAAGGTGGGCACCCCCATGTGCTCTCCACTCACCCTTAATGGGTATTTTGTGAGAGAATATGGTATCCGTCTTAAATAAGAATTTGTGTTATTATAATAGTACCATTGACTTCATTGACCGTGTTTGGACTTTGAAAATTGAAATGTAGTTCATTTGTTAAACTTACCAGCCGTAGTTGTGGACTTTTATTTCTCGTTCTCCGTTGTTAATGTGTTTCATCATATTGTTATGCAGTCTCACTTATTAACATCTCAAATCTGTCCAGAACAATCAACAGATAACAAGATGTTTAGTAATGTTGGTTTTATAATTATTAATATTATTAGTATTATTATTATTGTAGCTAGTTTAGTTGTAGTAGCAATAGCTGCAAATTCAGCAAACATAAACTTCCAATACAATGGCTTTAAATCAGCAAACCTCGAGTTAGATGCCGATGGCATAGCCACCTACACGGACACCGGCCTGTTGATGCTTACTAACGCGACCGCTAGATCGTCCGGACATGCTTTCTTCCCTTTTTCCATTCCATTCAAAACATTACACTCAAACTCGTGTCATTCCTTCTCAACCATTTTCGCCTTTGCCATAGTGCCCGAAACCAACTACAAAGGCCCAACTGGCCACGGTATGGCTTTCGTCATTTCCCCGACAAAAGACATGTCTGCACAACTCCCAAGCCAGTCGTTCCTCGGCCTTTTCACTGCCATCAATATTGGAAACTTTAGTGATCATGTCCTAGCTGTCGAGCTCGACACAGTCCAGGACTTTGAGTTTCAAGACATAAACGACAACCATGTAGGCATCGATATCAATTCTATGGTGTCGACTTCAGCTGCTACTGCCGGGTATTATTCTGCCCCATCTAAACACGACACCTACAACGAGTTTAAGAATGTGTCATTGAAAAGCGGGGAGCCTATGATTATTTGGATCGATTATGACGCTAGCAAGAAGCTACTCGATGTAACTCTAGCTCCCATTCATGTACCTAAACCGCTTACTGTAAGAAATATGGGCCTAATACAATAATATATGTGGACAAATTACTAATTCAGTAGTAATTGTATTTATGCGCTATCTATTAAGTTACGCCCAAATATAAAGTGATCCACTACGGTGTATAAGATATGGGCTTATTATTATACGTCTTAAAAAGTATGGGCCAGACTTTTTACTAGTGTAGATACCCATTAGGTTTTCTAATGCATGATGGGCGCATTAGACTAAGGAGACTATATAAAGTCACCTGGGTTATGGTCCCTGGTAGCACACAATAACCTAATCTCCTCGCCTCCCATCAGTAGAGAGATCTCTATGGTATGTGTGTCTAGTAGAAGATCTAATCCGAAGACCGTCCCTTCAGACGGTTCATCCCAACCTTTCGTCATGTAATAAGGTACGCTTCCGCATCTAGTATTTACCGAGTAATTTAGTATGAAGTTTACGGTCTCTATTCAGATTAAATCTAACAAGTGGTATCAGAGCCACCTTCATATTAAATTATTTGGGACTGATTAAATCCATACGGTATTCTTATTGTTGTTCAATGCTCTATGGTTTGTCTTTGTGTTTTTCCTTTATAAGGACGTCTGATATTTATGGGCTTCGTCACTTTGCATCATCCATGTTGTTTGTTATAAGATTTGGTGATACTCTTCCTTGATATATGTCTAACAGCCTTGTCTAAGTTCTATGTGAATTTTGGAGTATTTAATTTGGTTATGTTCCAATCTAATTGAAACGTGTTTGGTATTATCTGCATCATGTTTGATAGTTAATCGCGTAAGTATTTTTTCGTATGAATGGCGGCTTAACTAGTAAGGATTAAGGAGTTTTGTACATGATACCAATTTTGGTTTAGCAATCAATTAGATCTGACTTGTAGACCAATACTGCATTATGTCAATAATTCTTGGATGAGTTATGATTAACCTATGTGCAAAGGTGAGGCCAGTTACTTGAATTTGGGCTAAGAGGGTAGTTTTTGGTTATATATTTTGCTATTAACTAAATAACTCGGCAAAGTCACCTTTAATAAGGTTTATAAGGCCCAATCTTCAGCATTCCAGAGAATTATTATGGGTTTGTATGGTTATTTAGCGATATATGTCATCTGGTTATACCGTTATAGCATGAGTATTTTGAATATTATGTATTTGTTGTCTTATAAGCAAAAGGAAGGAATGACAAGTGAAAATTAAAGTAATGAATGATACTACTTAAAATTAAAGGTTTAAGTCACTTGTTATATAAGGGCTTATTAACTTTCAGGTTCGGATAATATTTGGCTATTAGGTTTTTTTTAAGATGTCTAGTATTTTTGGTTATTTGATTGAAACAGTAAGTCGCCAAAGTGACCTCTATTGTGTAGATTAAATAATTTAAAGTACTAAGACAATTGTGTGTCATTGGATTTCATGCGGGTAGTGGCCGGCCCAAAGAAAGGTCATTACTTGGCAGAGATTTAATTACACTTGTGGTAATAAGTATGTAACGGTCATTCGGTTTTTCGTGTGAGTGTCAAGTCGGCCCAAAGGAAGGCTTGACATTTGACATGATTTTACTGTTAATATTTGATTACTACGCCAAGAGTACCACTTACAAGTCTAATTCTTGTCCAAAGATGAGGTTAGATGTTGTGCTAGGTATCTTGTGATGATGGGGATGCCAATATTTGAATTTGAAAATTAAATTAAGGGAGTGACATTTTTTTTATGACACTCATAAGGATTATGCCCATAAAGTTTTTAAGGTGAATAAATTCAATATTTAGGTTTAGTGTGTGTAGTTCATGCGAATGATGGTCGGCCCAAAGGAAGACCATTATTTGGCCGAATTGCATATACACGTTGGGTAATAAATATGTGACGATTATTTGGTTCTTCATGTGAATACTATGTCGGCCCAAAGGAAGGCTTAGTATTTGACGTGAGTTTATCGTCAATATTTGATTACATTTTTAAGAGTAGTGTCAATGCATAGTTAATATTTATGTCTAACGACTAATTATTAATTTTAAAAGGACACTTTAATTGTTTGAATTTATTCAATTATAAAGATATTGTTTTGTTCATTCAGTTCGACACTTATGGTTATTATATCTGTCATATTATTCAGTTACATTCTCAATTCGGATTAAACCATTAATTAAATGAATGGTAAGAAAATGTAAATATTTATTTCAGGTCGTGATAATCTTAACATTGTCTTGAGAATGTATAATTTTTACTCATAAGGATTAAAGCAAGTATCATGTGGACTCATGTGACATTGTGGAGTAGCACATTCAAAATGTATGTTAGTGATTATCTAAGGTGACATTAAGGAAATATTGAAGGGCATTGTTTAAGTTAATTGGGTTAATTAAGAAGCTGCAAAAGTCAAACTCAAAGAAATAACAACAAACATAAGGTTAGACTTTTTGGTCGTAAGTTTGTTAAGAGTTATGGCATTTAAGGAAATTTGGTACCGGTTCAAACGTCTCGCGTGTCAGTAAGGATAAGTTTCTCATTTGAGTTTGTCTAAGTTTAATTTTATATCCAATCATGTTAGGTGGGTGAATCTGGCTTTTTCACCCACATCAATTTATTGTTGCAAGTATAATTAAGATGAGACAAGCCAAGTGATGATGAAAGATGCATCTATTTGGGGCATGTTATCATCTTAGTTTGAGACAGTCAACTAATTTAGTTATCATTAATGACTTGTTGCTTTATTTAAGTATGGAAAATATTTGTACCACCTTAGGTGGAGCTTGATTATTTTTCGTATGGACAGATTTGGTCCTTTGTCCAATGAGAAATAATTAATTTTGTGTTTTCCAAATTTAAATAGAGGTGACTCCATCATTTTTGATAGCTTTATATAGTTTAGATCTGAATTTTTTTTAAAAGTAAACTCGCATTAAGGTTCAGTGGATATATAGAATAAGTCATAAGCGACAATTTCTTTTCGGTATGACACATTAAAATAAAAGTTAAAGTTTTGTGTCAAAATGAAATTGTTGACCCCTTATTTCGGATTTTCATATTTAAAGGGACAAAGACAAACTAAAGGAAGATTAGATATCAAAAGAATTTATGGTGTCTTATTATTAACATATACGGGCAGGTGAGCCATTTTATACTTTAAGTATTAATGGTTTAGATCGTTATGTTAATGTGTAGACAAAACTTAAGTATGGATATCTAAATCTCATTTGTGAGAAGTTTTAAGTTCTTGATGTTTTCAGTAATATTTGATTGAGACATAATACTCAGCAAATGATTAATCATGTCATCTTTGATCATAAGTGTAAATACTATGGCAAAATGACAATTAAGGATATCAACATCAAGGGTAATTTAAAGAATCTCTAGAGGGGTTCGATCTTGTATTTGATATTATTACATCATATGAGGATTCTTATTATGGATGGTGTAATATGTATGCAAGAAAAACCCTAAGGCTTGGTAAGGAGTGTGATTATTCATACTCTTTTCCTTGACTCTAGTAATAAGTTCTTAAGATTGCAGCTATTTTGGATAAAGTTCTAACAATAGCATTGACTATTTAATTATAGTGTAAATAATTTACACATTTGGTATGTCCAACTAATTAAGGATGAGGTTTTAAAGCCATAAAGTTAATAGTTGGACTTAAAGACAGTCAATGACTATTTTGTTGGATAATACTTAAGTTGTAAGGGTAATAAGATAATGATCCCATAATCAAGTTATTTAAGACGGAAATTTAGGGGTTCATTGAGGATATTGAGTTTGAGTGGGAGAAAAGGTAATTGATATTGTCTTAAGTCTCCTTAAACAGGATCGTAAGATCAATTCGGTAGAACAAACTCAAATATCTCAAGGACCAATTATTTAGAAGATCCACTTAATAAGGATAAATGCAACTACATTAATTACATTGTTTTCCTATATGGTTAAAATGGAGAATACTGTAATGACGGATTAAAAAGTTGCAATAAGAGTTAGATAATGGAATGAGAGAAGTTGATTCAATCAACTTCTGCCAAAACCATTGAAGGTCCTAACTCATATAGGTGGATTGATGCCATAAAGAAAATGAGTCATTTAAAGGACGATGATATTTATGACCTTGTTCCATTACCTAAAGTTGTGAAACATATTGGTTTCAAGTATTTACTTGTTACCAAGAAGGGTTCAAAAGATAATGTAACAATATATTTCATCTTGTCAGCAATGATTATAAGGATATTTTGGCATATTCGGTTTTTCAGTTACATTGGATGAATGTTAAAGATTTGTTTCTCAATGGTGACATTGATGAAACTATTCAGTGCAGTAACAAAAAACTTTGATTCAAGTTATTCAAAGTAGATGTTTTGCAAATTAAGTTAATTCATCCAGTAAAGCTCAAGTAAGGTTTTTTGTCATAAAGAATACTAATCTGCCAGGCTGTCATCTTATTTGATATTTGATGAATGTGCTTGATGATTGTATATACTCAAGATTCAGTGGGAGTTAGTAAATATTTGTTGTTAAGACCCTTTCAGTAAAGGAGACAAATTTTGTCTCATTAACGCCCTAAAGATAATATTCATCATATACAGTAATGCTTAAATTCACGTGTTTCAGGTTTTATTTCATGTGTTTAAGTAATGTGTTATTTACTAAGTTTGTATGTGTTTGGATATTGCATACATTCTACAGTTTGACAGATATTAAGGCAATATAGATTAGGATCTTGGATCCACTAAGGGCAGCCAAACGTATTGTTTGTCATTACATTTGGAACAAAACATTACTTATAGGAGATCGATTCAGGTTGAGATCGTTCAGTATTTCGACTCCTAGTTGGTTATGAACATTTGTTACTAGGCTGCAAATTCAGTACGGTATTGAAAGACCACTTAAGTAATTTGTGACAAATGTAATAGTATAGTTTCTAATGACATTACAAGTGATGTATTGTTTAAGAAACAATTCAGAGTGAAAATGTGTCAATTATACATGTTTATACAAACTCCATTTTGCGGATCCGCTTATTAAGGAATTACCACCCACGGTCTTTCTTGAGCTCATTGCTCAAATGGGTGTTTCGGTTTTAAGGAAATTCAGTTTAAGTGGGAGTTTGTCATGTTAGACACAATAGAGATTACGGTTATTAAGTTCTGCAGAAATAAAGTTTTCGGTTTACGGTTTCACTCTGTCTTATTTTGGTTGATCTCACTAAGGTGGACCAGTTGGAAATATGCATATAAGGATCACATTCGGATGCTATTTCTATGCTACACTCCCATGCTCGATTCATGTCGTTGGTTATATTAGCATATGTGACCATTGAGGGTCCTGTTACGATAAACTGTAGCAAAGGCCGCTTTGATCCTATGTTGGTATAATTGATGGACCGAATTGCTTAAGACGGTTGGTATGTTGATAGCATTTTTGAGCTCATAAGGTTTTTTTTTGTAAATACAGTTATCAGGTGTCACTCATATATGAATGTATTTGGCCCAAGTGGGAGATTGTAAGAAATATGGGCCTAATACAATAATATATGTGGACAAATTACTAATTCAGTAGTAATTGTATTTATGCGCTATCTATTAAGTTACGCCCAAATATAAAGTGATCCACTACGGTGTATAAGATATGGGCTTATTATTATACGTCTTAAAAAGTATGGGCCAGACTTTCTACTAGTGTAGATACCCATTAGGTTTTCTAATGCATGATGGGCGCATTAGACTAAGGAGACTATATAAAGTCACCTGGGTTATGGTCCCTGGTAGCACACAATAACCTAATCTCCTCGCCTCCCATCAGTAGAGAGATCTCTATGGTATGTGTGTCTACTAGAAGATCTAATCCGAAGACCGTCCCTTCAGACGGTTCATCCCAACCTTTCGTCATGTAATAAGGTACGCTTCCGCATCTAGTATTTACCGAGTAATTTAGTATGAAGTTTACGGTCTCTATTCAGATTAAATCTAACACTTACCCCGCTATTGTCCTTATCCAAGGACCTTTCCCCTATTATTAAGGATACAATGTATGTTGGGTTTTCGGCAGCCACAGGTTTACTCCGCTGTAGTCACTACATATTAGGATGGAGCTTTGCGATAGATAGCAGGGCTCAAGATTTGATCTTCTCTAAGCCAATTGTTATTCCAAAACCTCGAAAAAAGATTCCAATGCTCTTTACAATTGGGCTGCCTATAATAATCATAGGGGTGGTACTATTATCGTCTATAGTATTGATCCATCTTTACCGGAAAAGAAAATTTGCAGAGGAGATCGAGGACTGGGAATTGGAGTACGGTCCTCATCGGTTTAAGTATAAGGACTTGTATGTCGCGACTAAGGGGTTCAATGACAAACAGTTGTTGGGTCGAGGTGGGTTCGGTAAGGTCTATAAGGGGTTTTTGCCTAAGACAAACCTTGAAATCGCGGTGAAAAAGGTCTCTCATGATTCAAAGCAAGGAATAAGGAAATTTGTGGCGGAGATTGTTAGTAGTGGGAGGCTTCGACATAGAAATTTAGTCCCGCTTTTGGGTTATTGTCGTAGGAAGACGGAGTTGATGTTGGTCTATGATTATATGCCTAATGGAAGCTTGGACAAATACTTATACTCACAACAAACCTTGAAGCTTAACTGGGAGCAGAGGTTCAATGTTGTCAAAGGGGTTGCATCTGGCCTTTTGTATCTTCATGAAGAATGGGAACAAGTTGTGATCCACAGGTATTTCAAAACTATTGATTCCTGTTAACATTTGCTAAACATCTGTGTTATTGAAACTGTACGCCCTTCGTCCCGATCAAATTGCTATTTATTCTGTTTTTAGGTGTATTACAGACTTACAGTATTAGGCAATTGATATCTATTTACTTATACTAAGCAAATGTGTAAAACACTCAAACCCAATAACTTGTCACAACTTTTGTGAGCATCAAAGCTTTAGTGGCATAGAGCTTCCAAGTTCGAATCCTATAATTTCACACTTGAGTTCCCAATAAAACACGCGTGAGGTGCGATTATAGAAACATAAAACCATTGCGTGTGAATGAGCACTTTTAGAGTTTAGGGATATGAATCCTTGAAGAGTCAAGGGCGAGATCACCTAAGAGGGGGAGGGGGTGAATTAGGTGTCTATTTAAAATTTTAAGCTTAATTAAAGCTTCTATAAAAACTCTATGATCACTAAGACACTACTTAGAAGAAAGGAGAAGTTGGCACTTCGAACTAGGAAGTTAGAAGTATTCAACAACGATTCAGCAAGTAAATGTCACAGTGGAATCAACAGTGAATTCTGAGTGCAGCGGAAATATTAAAAACGAAATAGACAAAACTCGAGGATGTTTTTTAAATTGGTTCGGTCACTACTCTGCGACCTACATCCAACGTTATCTTATTAAACATCTTTGACGTAAACTCATACAAACAAAGACCCCGAATAATAAAACAACTCCCCAACCTACTCCGGTTGCTATTTGCTCAATGCTACTCCGCACCAAGACTTATGCTCAAAGCTACTCCGCTAAGAGACTTCCCCAACTCTTTCGAGTTGCTATTGCTCAAGGCTACTCCGCCAAGAGACTTCCCCAACTCTTTCGAGTTGCTAGTTGCTCAAGATAACTCTATCTTAAGACTTGTTCTACTCGTTTGTTACAAGACTTGTGTTTCTCAAAATGTTCACAAAATGAACGGTGGAGAAAACGATTAAGTACTAACACGAGATCATCGAACACAATACATGCTTTGTTGCAACGAACTAGCTCTTTGTAAAAGACTTAAGAAAAATATTTTGCAAAACAATTAAGTATGAAATGTTAAATGATTTTTGCAAAGATAATTACTCAATAAAACTCAAAGTCTTTTAAGCTTGAAAATATTTTGTTGTTGCACACTTGTTCAAATGAAATAAGTGTGGTATTTATAATGTAGAGTAGAGTATACTACACATTAAAATAACACACTACAATGAAGCACAAGTGTTAGAAAATATTAAACAATTAAAGCTTGAACAACAAGAAGGTCAATTAAGGCACAAGAAACCATGATCCCTTATGCAAGCCAAATGAATTACTTGCACAAGTAATCAAGCTTACTAATCACCTTAATTTGGCAGCCACACTTAGACAAAATAAAGGTAGTTTTTTCAACAAGAAAGAGCATAAATGGTAGTGACCAAATATAGAGAAAGTAAACAACCCATTTTTGGCAAATGTCTTTTTGTGCAAGCTACCTCTTCTCCAAGACAACCAAAGCTTTCTTTCATTTATAAAGATCAAACCAGAATATTTAGCAATGTAAAATGTTGATCAAAAGTTTGGAAAACTATTTTCACGAGTTAAATATTTTCGAAATATTTAAGAGCCAGAAACCATAGTGACATGTCACTGTCAGTTTTGAAGTACTTAGCATGAATCGAGTTTAATGATCTCTTATACAAAACTATGACTCTAACAATGACGATCTTCATCTCTTGATCTTCTTGTGCAACCTTGAACGATTACTTGAGCTTCCATAGCTATAAGATTAAAACTTAAGAGGCACACATTATATTAACAATAAGATTAATTTGTCTTAAGGCATCATCAACCATTATAATCTAGAAATGGTCTCAACAATCCTCCATTTAATCTAAAACGTTTTAGACTTGTTCATGACATAATTTTATATAATGAATTGTTGGTAATACACTACAGGGATATAAAGGCTAGCAATATACTCCTTGATGGAGAGTTCAATGCAAGAATAGGGGATTTCGGCCTTGCTCGATTATATGACCATGGTTCTGATCCACATACTACACATGTTGCAGGCACCATAGGTTACCTTGCCCCAGAACACAATACTACTGGCAAGGCAACAAGGAGTACAGACATATATGCTTTCGGAGCATTTTTGCTCGAGGTTTGCTGTGGAAGGAGGCCTATAGATATGAAAGCGCTAAATGGGGGCGTGATCTTGGTGAACTTAGTGTTCGAGTTTTGGAGCCGGGGTGAGCTCCTTCAGGTAATCGACTCAAATTTGAGGCAAGGTGATCACAAGGCGGATGAAGTTGAGTTAGTGTTGAAACTTGGTTTACTTTGCGCCAATGTCGAACCAGCAACTAGACCGAGTATGAGACAAGTGGTGCAGTACTTGGGTGGTATTAATCCGTTACCTGAATTGTCAGGGCGGCTAACCCTTGGTTCTCGGGGGTTGGCATATGGTCAGAGTGACCAAGAACTACTTCGTAATCCTTTAATGTCGGGTTCATACCCGTCATCTTTCAGGGACGAATCTATCATCTATGTGGGTCGTTGAGATCTATTTGTTCGAATTTATGTAAGGGTACCACGTAGAATAGTCTTACGTAATTACTCCGTATGATTTATAAATTGGATGCTGTAAGTTACCATTGAGAAAGATTAACCATTAAACTTGCTTTCAACCTTATCAACCACTTTGTATAAAACAGTGTGATTCTTTATTTGAGCTGTTGTACAAGTTACAATAACGATTCAGCAATTTATACGTGTTCAAAAAGCCAAGGACACATAGTAAAAGTGGAGGTTCACAGTGGGTGCTAGAAGTCTACAGTGTAAGATTATACTTTAGGATTTCGATAATGAAATTAGTCCCAAGAATCAATATACACTTGAATTAATTCAACCCTAATACAATTGATAAGACGGAATAAAGGACTAACCTTAGCCCATGTCTTACAGACGCAATCAATACGATAATAAGAAGTATAAACGATTGTTTCTCCTCCTTAACCCTTCTTTGACATTCTTTGATGATGAAGATAGGAAATTGTCTTTTCTTTTCTTTAATTGTACGTTTCTCTGATTTGTCAGAGTGAATATTATTATGTAGTTTTTTTTTTACAATATCCCATCATATAAATATATATGTGATGGGTCGTACCTTTTCACAATCAAACCCGTTCGTACCTTTTCGTGAAAGACGGCTTATAATAGGGCAAGGTAAGAGGGAATAATAATTCCCGGACTTTAATTACATTAATTGAAACCGATCTATCACGGTGTCATCTTTTATATTTAAGTCGTAATATTTAATATGAACGTAACTATTATTTAAACCCGAAACACATAGGCCACTTGAATATTATTAAATATTATAACATTCTCCTACTTGGCCTTTGTGTTGACTTGATGGTTCAATAACTTTAATGTAAACTTTCATGTTAAGTTCACTAACTTTTATATCCTTAATCGAATCGAACTAATTGGATCATGGCGGTCACACGTCATTTATTAATCGACATGATTCCTTCCGTGTATCACAAATCAATTCCATATCTAAGTCACCTTTAATTTGAGAAGAACATTAAGTCTCACAATTAGTCACATGTAATCTAATAACTGTAATGTATACATATACTATAATGATTAACATGTCTGTTATAACAGAAACAATACGTTAAGTGAATTCTAGATGTCACAACTATTACAAGCACATTAACTTTACAACAATAAGGTAGGGCTGAGCAAAAATATACGATACGGTTTTGATATACGGATACGATACGGTATACGGTTTTAATTACACGGATTTTCGGGTACACGATACGAATTTCCAGGTATACGATACGGTTTTTAAAAAAACCGTACCGTGTCTAGGTCCCGGAAAATCAAAACCGGGTATACGGTTTTGACCCGGTTTAATTAAAAATAACCAAAAAAAAAGTTGTATGTAAAATTTTGTTTTCTATTTTGACTATATGGGTGAAATTTTGAGCAACAATCATTTTATGTGAAACTTGTAATATACGCAACTTACTTTATCAGTGACAAATTTCTGTGTGAAGTTTTGCAAATTTGTATTTTGCTATTTTACCTACTGACTTTGTAAGTAATTGTGTTTTGTAATAATGATCCTATTGGATTATATAAGCATCTTATTTATTGGTCGTTACTAATGTTGTGGACTCGAATTCGAGGTTTAAGTTATCAATTAAACCGGATCCGGGTTCTAATTTTTTGCCTTCCAAAAACCGGGTACCCGATACGGTTATTAAAACGTATCGGGTACCCGGTTTTGCTCACCCCTAAAACAAGGCCTTTGATACAACACCCATGCGTTCTACATGGCCAATGAACGCCTTGGGTGGTAATCCCTTAGTTAATGGATCTGCTACCATCTTATCGGTTCTTATATGCTCAAATGACACTCTTTGCTTCTGTACCTCCTCCTTGACCGATAAGAACTTTAATTCCATGTGCTTAACACCATTGGAGTATTTATCGTTTTTAGAGAAGAAGACGGCTGCAGAATTATCACAATAAATTCTCAGCGGCTTGGCTATACTATCGATGATCCCAAGTCCCGAGATAAAGTTTTGCAACCACAATGCATGAATAGTGGCCTCAAAGCACGCCACAAATTCGGCTTCCATAGTAGAAGTAGCAATGACAGACTGCTTCCCACTTTTCCATGATACTGCCCCTTCAGCTAAAAGGAACAAGTAGCCAAATGTTGATTTTCTACTATCAACACATCCGGCATAATCTGAATTTGAATAACCAACCACCTGAAGGTGATCAGATCTTCTATATGTAAGCATGAGCTCCTTAGTGCCTTGTAAGTACCTAAGGATCTTTTTCGCAGCTTTCCAATGGTCCATCCCGGGATTACTTTGATACCGACCCAGCATTCCAACAACAAAGCTGATATGTGGTCGAGTACATGTCTGAACATAGTTCAAACTCCCCACCACATAAGCCATTTCTTTTCGTTCCAGTTCATTACAGGGACATTGCATTTTACTAAATTTGTCCCCTTTCTGTATAAGAACTATTCCTGTAGAGCACTCATTCATTCTATATCTCTCTAAAACTTTGTCAATATAAGCTTTCTGAGATAACCCTAACAATCCTTATGATCTATCACGGAAAATTTCAATTCCGATCACATAAAATGCCTCACCCATATCTTTCATTTCAAAGTTCTTACACTACTAAATGAACACGGGTTTGTGACGGAAATTCCCATCACAAATGAGGCCAAACCGTCAGAAAAAGCGCTTTTGTGACGGAATTTCCGTCACAAAAATCTGTCACTCTGAATCGTCACAAAAAAGGCATTGTGACGGAAATTCCGTCACAAAAGATATTTGTGACGGGAATTCCGTCACAAGACAAAAGTCCAGGTCAAGGTCTTGGTCAACGAAAGGCAATCTTTGTGACGGACCAGGAGTCAATATTTGGGACGGAGTTTCCGTCACAAATTAACCCGGTAGCTGCACGAAACAGCTGGTTTCTGTCAACCACAAAGCAAAATATGCATTGTTTTACATCGACTAATCCTGCAATAAATCAATTTCATTGTCGCCCGCAAGGCGGGAATCTAAAAAAAAACACGTATCAACACCAAAAATCACAACCAAATCCTCATTTACATAAACTTAATGGTTCATACAAACAACCTAGCTATTTCAAGTTTACACAATACATTTAAGTGAAAGGTTTATGGTTCATACAAACAACCTATCTATTCCTAAGCTAATGAATCTACCTGACCACTAAATCCGTGACCGTCATCGGTAAAGTCATCCCTACGATGTGGTTGAGGGATCCCCGAACACGTGTTGTTGCCCCCTGAAAAATTAAACCTCTCTCTCATGAATGCCTCCATGCGTTCTTGTCTCTCTTGAGTGGCTTGCATATTCATTTGCATTTGACTCATTTGCTCTTTCAATTCCGAATTCTCCTGTGAGAACTTAGCAATAATTGATGGTGAGTAAGATGAACCAGAAGGGTGATGCCTACCTCTAGTAGGCTCGAACAACTGCGAAGCCGCCGATCCCAACCCGAAGAACCTCGATCTATCATTGTAACCCCCAACCACATCGTTGTACACTTCAAAAGGGTCATGTGAGGCTCCGGTAGGTGTTGGCTGACTCATCTTTTGTTGGTACGCCTCCTGAAAATCAACAAAAACAAAAAATAATTACGACTTATATAAAATAAATAATACCAACCTAAGGAAATAAGAAAAGTAAAAAGAAAATGCATGAGAAAACTTACGTTCGTCTCTGATGCTCGGGGGCTAACCCATTCTCCATCCTTCTTTTTCTTCGACTTCTCCATGAACTGGTACTGCCACCCTAAAAAAAGCGATAAAACATAATAATTAAAATAATTTCGGCAATAATTACCGTGCCTCAAACTATAGAAATTAAATAATAAATAAAATACTTACTAATTCCTTAAAAACGATAGCCGAACTCTTCCGACCAAGAGTGTGGGTTCTCAAAGCTTTCCCGTCTACCCCTCCCGACCTTCTATTTGTCTTATTCATATTTGATTGTTTGACAAAGTTTGGATCTTCGCTCCTTTTCTTCACCATCTCCCAATGAGGTCCCGGTAGCCACCACGGCCTCCTCTTTGCTGTAGCGGCGCTACGGACTAACTAGGTAATCTGCCTCTTCACCAGAGGCTCCCACTCACCCCGAAGGTTATACCCTCGGTCATGTGGCCTAATATGTCTCTGTTACACAATCAGACGTTGTTAGTACATTGAGTAGATTAAAATTTTAAAAAATGAAATTAAATTCGAAGATGAAAATCTTACCGCAAAATAAGCGAACATCTTGTTCCGCTTTGCCTTGGACGCATCACTCCATTTGGTGACATAGTCATCATCGTATGTACGGGTGAACGACCAAGTCACGTAATCGTTCACCGCTTTGTCGTCCCACCTAAAAAACACACACGTCAATTTAAATTAAAACTTAAATTAAACCGTACGTATAAATCAAAACATCACCTACTAAAATGGATAAAAAAACACAATTCACCAAACACCCAAGGTAGGGTCATCTGAGAGAATAATCGGCGGAATTTGATCGTTCTCCTCCGCCGTCTGTTCCTCGGTGATTGGTGGGGCGTTGTCGTTGGCACCCTGGTCAACGATCTCATTACCTGCTATGTGTTTGGATGCAAAAAGTCGTTGTAACCTTGGCTCCAACGGAAAATAAGTTACTGGTTTACAAGGTACTCGTCTCCCACTTGAATTAGGTTTAGTTTTATACCGACTAGCATGACATTTTTTGCACTCATCAAGATTAACGTCTTCTTTCCAAAAAAGCATGCATCCGGTAGGACATGCATCGATTTTATGATGTGGTAATTGCAATCCTTTGAGCACGTTTTTAATCTCATGAAAATTGCGCGCCATTTGATTATTCTTTGGAATAATGTCGCCAATTAACGAGATAATACCATTCACACATCTAAGAGACAAGTTGTGCTCACATTTGAGTGTTAACAACCTAGCTGCCGCTTGCAACAAACACATCGTACTTCCCTCAAACAATGGTTTTTCAGCTTTCTCTAACATTTTAAAAAATGAAGACACAGTAGGGTGTGGGGTTTCGTAACGCACTTCTTCGTCGGAAAGGTCATTGGGATTGAGTCGCTCCTCCATTATGCCGTCAACGTCAAAACGTAAAGCATTTTCCACTAAATCTCGATATGGATTTTCACTACCTACAACACATTTCTTACATGGACACCTCATCTCACCTAAATTTTTGTATGAACTACATTGGACAGCAGATTCCATAAACTCCCTAACCCCATTGGCAAATTCAACTCTGGGTTTCTTTCTTTCATCTAATCTTTCGTACATCCATTGTCGTTCTAATCTTTTCATGTTTGTAGTCTACATTTCAATATATATATGCCATCAAATTAAACAATATATAAACAAACAACAGTATAACAACCACAAACAAGTCAGGCCTCCATGAAAATCCGCCTTCGGGTCCTTATCACTCCAGCCTAAACCCGTTAATGTACATTTCGGGTCACTAGTAAACACGTACTTGTGATTTATGATAGAGTCAAAAATTCGGCAGCAATTCCCTTAAGTTCTCAAAATACACAATGTAGAACAAATAATTACTTCACATATGTATTTCGAGAACATTAAAGGAATTGTTACCAAACTCTTTTCTCATTAATAAATCTCAGTACATGTTCACCACCTAAGTGACTTGAAACGTACAAAGACAGTCCCAAAACGGGGACTATCCAAGAATATCAAGAAAATTATATAAAAACGAACATTAAAATAATTTACCTAACTAGCTAACTTTTAATAACAAAGTTACATAACTAACATTATATTCTAACTTTTATGCACATAACATTTTGATGCGAATTTCGCGGAAGCGTTTTAAAAGAATAAATAACAATAATAAAATAAGGGATATTTGCTTTGAATTCCATCAAGAACTCAAAACAATGGGATATTTGCTCGAACTAGACCTATAATTCGAACAATGGTGAACTATAATCAAGACCTATTGATTACATTTCGGGTTAGTGTTTGAAAACGCGTCAAACAATAACAAGGAACTGATTGAAACTCGACAATCAAAAGTTTTTCTTTTATTCTTATCTTGGGTTTCTTTTCTTATTCCATGTCAATGCTTAAATAGCCAAAACAAGACCACTGAAAGGTCCTTACAATCCCAAAATTAACTAGCTAATTAAAGGGAATTAAAACTAGGTAATTACTACTAAATAAATTACCAAATAAAGCTAATAATTAAATAGGGTATTAACCCTTTTATTAAACAAAATAAAATAAGCCGAAAGTGTCTTCAATTCTTTTGGCCATTACCCATCCCCATTACTACGCACCCACTATTGAAGCCATAATTACGAAAACCGAATTGGAGATCGTTGTATTTTACAAGAAAGATTTTCGTACCATCCAATGAAGCTCTCACGTTCAGTGAAAGCTCGAAATACATTTAATTATTCTCGAGAATGATTAAACTGATTTCCGACTTTCAATAAGCTCGTTCCTTCATTGACCCACAACCCACTTGTATCACATTTTAAAAATAAGTTAAGTACATCCCAACCTATAATTTCAACATAAACATCAACAATAAAATCAACAACCAACAATAATTTTCACATAAATAATAACAATGGTTATTATTATTATTTTTTTTTTTTTTTGGTACAAATGAGGGGCTAAGCCCCGAAACTACACTACACTAAATGGGAAACAAAACACGGAGTCGTAGCTCCAAGAATATCATCCCGAAGGATAGGTAATAAATCAAACGGAGGACCATCCAGATTTGTGACTTCAAGTGGGGAGTTTGGGCCGGAATATGTCTAACGTTTGGGCCGGAATTTCGAGTCAAGCTAAAGCTATTAAGGAAGGGGTGTCAGCAGCAATCGGTAATGGTCGACGGACGCTTTTCTGGGATCATGCGTGGGCAGCCGATTATAGCCTGTCTGATAAGGCCATTTGTAGAATTCCCGAGACTATTTTGGGTGCTACTGTGAGCGAAATGTGGGATGTAAATTCGGGGTGGAAATGGGATCTTTTTGCCAATTTCCTCGACAAAGATGAGCTTCTAAAAATAGCGTCATATTCTCTCTTCCCGGAACCTGGCATAGAGGATACGCTTTATTGGAATGCAACTTCGTCGGGAAAATTTACAGTCAAATCAGCCCTTAGTATACTTCGGGGGCCGGATTCTCCCTCGTCGAATTCCATTAAACGGCATGTGATTTGGAAGCTACCAGTTCAGCAACGCATCAGATTCTTTATGTGGCTTGCCGCTCACGAGCGATTAATGTGTAACGCGAACAGAATGAAGAGAGGTCTGACCGACTCTCCAATTTGCCCGCGCTGTCACGAGGAGGACGAGGACACTGATCATCTGCTGCGTAAATGCTCTTTCTCGGTCGAAATTTGGCTGCACCTCGGTATATCAGGTCATAACTCGTTCTTTACTTCTAATTTTTCTGAGTGGCTTACGGATAACGCGAGCAACTCTCATTATAATATGATTGAAGATTGGTCTATGAGATTTGCCATTATCTGTTGGTGGATATGGAAGTGGCGTAATAATGTTGTATACGGACGGGAAGAAGAAAACCCGACTGATATACGAGCATTTCTCTCTCAACAATTTGTAACATCTAAACGAGCTTTTGATAAATTTTCACTATTCATTCCTCGCCCCGGTTTTGTTCGTGAACAAGTTTTTATAAGATGGGCCCCGCCCCCTCACGGATGGGTACTATTAAACACAGACGGAGCTTCAAAGGGAAACCCGGGTCCAGCAGATGGTGGTGGTATTTTTAGAAATAGTAGTGGCGATTTCCTATCAGCTTACTATTTTTCCTGCGGGGTCTGCACTTCAATGAGAGCGGAATTATTAGCTCTGGCCAGAGGATTGGAACAAGCACATAAGCTACGTATTAAGAAGCTCCTAATTAATATGGACAATAGTGCTTGTGTGGGTCTAATTAGAGATGAGCAATTGGTCAGTAATGGACTTCAGCCGATAGTTCGATACTGCAAGGATTTAATTCGAGACGGAGCTTGGACAATTCACCTGGAGCATAATTACAGGGAAGCAAACAGAGCTAGCGACTGGCTCGCTAATCATAACAATGGTTATTATCCTAGGGTCAATTAACACAATTTAAAAAAAAAAATCAGAAATTTACCTATTAAAAAGAAGAGAAGAGAAGAGAAAAAGAAAAGACGGACGGTGAACGGAGCACCTGCTGACCGGAAACTGGAGGACAAAATTAAATATAAATTAAACAAACAAACATAAATCATAATAATACAAAAAAAACATATAGATGTACCTACCAGGTGGCAGGCACGGTGGCGACGACACCGGAGGGAGGCCGGAGGTTAGGGACAGAGGACGCCGGAGGAGGAGGAAGTCGGAGGAGGGGGTCGGAGGAGAAGAAAACCAGAAAAAAAGAAGAGGAGAAGAGAAGAAGAGGGAGGTCGGAGGAAGGGGGAGGGACGCCGGAGGGTGGCCGGAGGAGGGCAGGGGAGGGAGGCCGAAGGGAGAGGGAAGGTGGGGGAGGCCGGAGGGAGAAGGGAAGGTGGCGGCAGGAGGAGGGAGAGGGGAAGGTGGCGGCAGGAGAAGGGAGAAAGAGAATGAAGAAGAAAAAGGAGGACGCAGGGAGCCGGAGGGAGATCGCCGGAGGGAGAGGGGAACGTCGCCGGAGGGGGAGGTCGCCGGTGCTGGTGTGGGTGTTGTCGGGTTCAATTTGGGGTTTTAGGGTTTGGGTAGATTTTAGGAAATTTTGTTGAAATGGTAAAGTGGTGCGCGATTTAGGATTATGTCAAGTTTTTTGTGACGGAAATTCCGTCACAAAAAGTCAAGCATTGACCATCTTGACTTTTTGTGACGGAAATTCCGTCACAAATTTTGATCATCTTGACTTTTTGTGACTGAAATTCCGTCACAAAATTTGATTGACTGTGATAACTTTAGGTTTGTATGAGTTTAACATGTGACGGAAATTCCGTCACAAAAAGTCAAATTAGTCAACTTTTGTGACGGAAATTCCGTCACAAAAAGTCAAGATAGTCAATATTTGTGACGGAATTTCCGTCACAAAAAATTGACTGACTGGGATAACTTTGGGTTTGTATGAGTTTAACATGTGACGGAAATTCCGTCACAAAAAGTCAAATTAGTCAACGTTTGTGACGGAAATTCCATCACAAAATTTGACTAATTTGACTTTTTGTGACGGAATTTCCGTCACAAAATTTGACTGAATGGGATGACTGGAGTCATGTATGAGTTTAACATGTGACGAATTTCCGTCACAAAAAGTCATATTAGTCAACGTTTGTGACGGAAGGAAATTCCGTCACAAAAAGTCAAGATGGTCAATATTTCCACTGATCTTAATATAGATACACCGATCGACGGTAATCTCTACGAACCTATATGACGTGATGGTATCATTAAACTTTAAATACCATTGTCTGGTAGCTTGTTTTAGCCCATATATCGACTTTCTCAGCCTACACACCTTATCTTCATTGCCAGGGGATGCAAATCCCTCAGGTTGGTCTATATATACTTCTTCCTCAAGCTCAGCGTTTAGAAAGGCGGTCTTTACATCCATTTAGTGAAGCTCTAGATCATAATGAGCTACCAAAGCCAAAACAATTCTTAAAGAATCTTTCTTTGATACCGGAGAAAAAGTTTCTTTATAGTCAACACCATCCTTCTGAGTGAAACCTTTGGCAACAAGTCAAGCCTTATACCTTTCAATGTTACCTTTAGAGTCCATTTTGGTCTTAAAGATCCATTTCGACCCAACGGCCTTAGAACCCTCTGGCAACACTACTAAGTCCCATACTTTATTGTCATCCATAGATTTCATCTCCTCCTTCATGGCAATTAACCATTTTTCAGAATTATCGCTTTTCATGGCCTTATGGAATGAAACTGGATCCTCATTAATGCTCTAGTCACATTCAATCTCAATGTTATATGTCTCGTAGTCATCACTAATGGCTTATCTTCTTTCTCTTATAGATCACCTTAATTGTTCCTATGGAACGTTGGCTAATCTCATTTGCCTTACAAATTGCCTTGGCTGTTCACGTGACATATTATTCTCCCCTTGAATTGTGACCTGATCATCATTGTTATTGTTATTTTGTGGGTCATGCACCTCATTTTGTTGTTGTTCCATTATGTCATTTGATTGTGACATCATAATTGGTACAACAACCTTATGTGCAACTTCAGGGGAAGGAACTTCAACGTGAATTTCTTTAATGTCCACTTTTTGTGGTTCAATGCTCCCACTAGTTTGACCATTCTCAATGAATTTAGCGTTTTCAGTCTCTACTATTCTCGTACTGTGATTAGGGCAGTAAAATGTATACCCCTTTGACTTTTCAGGATAGCCAATGAAATAACCACTGACTGTCCTAGGATCAAGCTTCTTTTCATTTGGGTTATACAACCTTACTTCTGCTGGGCAACCCCAAACTCGAAGATATCTTAAACTCGGTTTCCTTCCCGTCCATAGTTCATAAGGAGTCTTAGGAACTGCTTTACTAGGAACCCGATTTAAAACATAAGTCGCAGTCTTTAATGCGTAGATCCATAATGAAGGAGGTAAAGAACAATAATAACTTAACATGCTCCTAACCATTTCAAGTAAAGTACGGTTCCGCCTTTCAGCAACACCGTTCTGCTAAGGTGTACCGGGCATTGTATATTGTGCACAAATACCCCTACTTTCAAGTAGTTTTGCAAATGGACCAGGACATTGTCCCTTTTCAGTAAACCTTCCATAAAACTCACCACCTCTATCAGACCTCACAATTTTCACTTTCTTTTCTAGCTGCCTTTCCACCTCATTTATGAATATCTCAAGAATATCCACGGAATGAGCCTTTTCATGCAACATATAAGTGAAACCATACCGCGATAAATCATCTATAAAGGTGATAAAGTATTTTTCACCACTCCAAGATGTAATGTCAAAAGGTCCACAAATATCAGTGTGTATAATCTATAAAAGCTGAGAGCTTCTTGTAGCTGGTTTCTTTACTATATGTTTAGTTTGCTTACCTTTAATGCAGTCTATACACACATCTAAGTCACTAAAATCCAATTGAGGTAGAATATCATCTTTTACCAACCTCGTCAACCGTTCTTTGGATATGTGACCTAGTCTTTGATGCCATAAGTAAGCTGATTGTTCATTCGATGCACTACGTTTAATACCTTGACTCTCAACATAAAATAAGGAATCACAAAATTTAACATCAAGATTGAATCTATAAAGTGAATCAATCAAAGTACCACTACCATAAAAGTATTCATTACGGTACAAAGAAAATACACCATTTCCAAACTTGAAATTAAAACCTAAATTATCCAATCTACTTAATGATACAAGATTTCGTGCACAATCAGGTATATAGAGACAATCTATAAGATCTATATGAGAACCAGTGTCTAAGATTATTCTGTAAGTCCCTATGCCTTCAATACGTGCCTTCATCCTGTTTCCCATGGATACAAACCGTTCAGCTCCTCTTATGGGCCGGATCATATGATATCCCTGTTTAATGTGAGAAACATGAGTAGTTGCACCAGAATCTAACACCAAGTATTATTGGGTACTTCTATAAGATTTGATTCAAAGCAAACAAAACTATAATGTTTACCTTTCTTTTCAAACAATGCATTTCTTTTAGGACAATCCTTCTTGAAGTGTCCCAATTTCTTGCAAAAATGACACCTCTTTTCTTTCTGGATCGCACTTTCAGGTCCCTTGGAGAAAGACTTTCCCTTCTTACCTTTCTTACTCGGTTTGCCCTTACTGCTGCTGGCACCATCATGACTTACGAAATGAACAGCTTGATCCTTCATCTTCTTTAATCTTCCCTCTTCTTGTATAACCATGACTTTTAATTCTTGATAGTTCCATTTATCTTTAATGGTGTTATAGTTCACCTGAAACTAGCCAAACTCATAAGGTAGAGAGTTAATGATGAATTGGACCAAGAAAGTATCACTTACATCCATTCCTAAAGTCTTTAACTTTGCTGCCAAGTTAGACATATGTGTCACATGATCATGAATTGACTGAGACCAGTCAAACCTTTTAGTGGTCAACTCACCCATTAGGCTACCAACAATTGACTTGTCAGCCAAATCCGACTGTGAACACTCCTTTACTTTATTTAAACATGAATTCTCTTGCTTTCTCAGTCTTAGGCATAGATGGTTTGATGTTATCGGCCATTGTCATCCTCATAAGGTCTAAACCCAGCCTGTTATATCGCTCCCAAGCCAGATAATGAGCCTTTTCGGCTTCGGAGCTTTCATTCGTAGTGGCTGCAGGTTCCTCATTAATGAGGATGGCAATGTCCAATGCCATTATTCCCAGTGTGAACCGGATTTTCTCAGACCATTCATCATAATTCAGCCCATTAAACTTTACGAAAGAGTCAGCGGAAGCAAACAAATTTGGAGAAGCTGCAAACATTTATACATGATTACCCATTAATGCTTTGAAAAACTATCATACAGATTCAAACAATATAATATAAACTTTCATACATGTATTTAAATGACCTTTGGGCAACACTTAAACACTAGTAACCATCATTGATGTTAATATATACTTTAACAATTAATTATGACACACATGAGTCAAATAAGAATGCTATATTTGAATATACATACTACTACATCCATTTTATGAATAATTAATCCTTTCATATCGTTTACTATATTTAATGACCCACCTTTGGGTGATCTCTCAAAATATAGATGACAAAATTAATTGATCGATCGAACTATAATGTCATTTAACATCTCCTTTAATCATGATCAATTGATAACTTTTATTTTAAAAATGTCTAAATAGAATATAACAAGGCCACTTTGGTGACTAACATGTCATATACAATCAAGACATTTACATTATATGACAAACCTATCCTTACATGTATTAATATTTCATAATACAAATTACCCATTACTTTAATATGTATCTTTCTATTGTCCAACTTTCATCATGTGTTTGTATTCATATAGCATTTATATCCTCCCAAACACGCAATTAGAATACAACAGATACCATATAATAATGTACTCATACAATCAATTAGGATACAACAGATACCATATGATAATGTACTCATACAATAAGTCTATTATTTGCATAAGTATTATTCCCTTTAAAAAAACGGAAGCGACTAGCAGTATACCATGGATTTGACAGTATCGTGCATTAACGTCATTCTATAGTTTCAATTCATGTTAAAAAAAAATATAACTTTGACTGTGAAAACATGGAGTTACACTACTGTTGTATATACACAACATTTGTAAACTCCTTTTTCCAGAAACAAGAGAAAAAACAAGGATTTTACTTCTCCAAACATGATCATGGCTTTAGACAAACAAATTCTCACATATGAGAAAACAACATCATAATGAATGCCCCATACTTCATTAATTATATTTCTCATGTAGTGCAATTCTCCTTGGCAATAACAATGACTAATACACATACACAAATTCTTATTTAAGACGGGGGTATCCGTCTTAACCTTAAGACGGATACCATATTCTCTCACAAAATACCCATCAACGGTGAGTGGAGAAGCACATGGGGGGTGCCCACCTTGTCCCCTCTACCCATTTCCTCTCACAAAATACCCGTTGCAAGATCCGACCCGTCTTAAGCAAGACCTACTGATATGCATAATAACGTAGCAAAAAAACGTTATATGTAATTAATCATCCACAGAGTTTACCACTGATCATGAAAAAAAAATCATACTGACATCTTTCCGCATGAACAGAGGAAGCAAAAATTTGGCAGTTCAAGAAACTTATTGGTAAATTAATCAAATATATACTGCTCTGATACCAAATGTAAGATTATACTTTATGTTTCGATGATGAAATCAGTCCCAAGAATCAATATAGACTTGAATTAATTCAACCCTAATACAATTGATAAGACGGAATAAAGGACCAACTTTGGTCCATGTCTTACAGACGCAATCAATACGATAATAAGAAGTATAAACGATTGTTTCTCCTCCTTAACCCTTCTTTGACATTCCTTGATGATGGAGATATGAAACTGTCTTTTCTTTTCTTTAATTGTACGTTTCTCTGTTTTGTCAGAGTGAATATTATTATGTAATTTTTTTTTACAGTATCCCATCATATAAATATATATGTGATAGGTCGTACCATTTCACAATCAAACCCGTTTGTACCTTTTCGTGAAAGACGACTTATAATAGGGTAAGGTAAGAGGGAATAATAATTCTCGGACTTTAATTACATTAATTGAAACCGATCCATCACGGTGTCATCTTTTATATTAAAGTCGTAATATTTAATATGAACGTAACTATTATTTAAACCCGAAACACATAGACTACTTGAATATTATTAAATATTCTAACATTCTACAGAGGACCCAAACAGGAAAGAGATTTACAAGGGTTTGCTTTTTTAATTAATATTTGTAATCTCATGTCAAATTACACGGGTTTACTCATTAAAAAAGTATGGTTGAAGTGGATAAAATGCAAAAAATGTGTAAATTATAGTGCTATATGTTGGGAATTTTCGTTAAACGAACTTGTAAATCTTCCAACTGCTAAATATATACATTTTGGTGAATCTGGTCTATATAAATATAGTCTTAACCAAAGACTAACATAGTTGAAACATGTAAATATTAAATTCTCATATAAGACGAGTATGTCCATCATAAAATAATTGCTGATCAAATAATGTAAATATTGCAAAACCGAAATTTGGAAAAAAAAAGTAACTCGTATTATTTGTGGGATACTTGAAAAAATAATAATATTAATGTGAAACAAATTCATGGTATTTTTCCCCTTTAAATATAACATTACTTGTTTTTTACATTTCTTTTCTTTTTTTATGATATTTTTGTTTGGAATATATGTTTTTTTTTAATTATATACAAAAAAAGTAATAGCTTATAGTAATTTATACCTTCTACTCCATATTATTAACAAAAGTAAATTTACTCTCTGATATTTTTATAAACTGCAAAGTTATAAACATAAATAGGGTAGTCTATACTTTGGTTTTCATTTTAGCAATTGTAATGAAATAAAATTTACCCTATATATGTTTATAAATTTGCAGTTTATAAATTTGCAGTTTATAAATCATAAATTAAATTTACTGTATTATAAATCATAGTTTTTTTTTACTTTTTTTAATGAGTTGAACACTGAATTGTATAAGTATGATCAATGAAATCATAAATTAAAATCAATGAAATACAAATCAAGTGGAGGTAAGGAGAGAGAACATTAAATAAGTTTTGAACATAGGGGTCCTACCAAAAAAAGAAAAACTTTTTCGAGAGACCAATAGAAATCCTTTATTAGGGATTCCTTTTATAAAAAGGAGATTTTTTTGTCTTTCACCTTAAACTCAAACCTTTCCCTCCACCGGCGTTAAACATAGTCTTTGAACTTGAAATTTTAACTGCAAAGCTTAAATTCAAGTGGGAAGGGTGGGTATGAGATTAAGAGTGGTTTAATCAGTCGTTGGGATCAGACATGGGTACCCTCAGACATGATCTTACGAGATAAAAGTTAGCATTATTCAAGATTGTAAAAATTTCAAGTTTATTCAACTAATTTTCTCTTCAAAACGCACACACTAAATAAGGAAACAAAATAAATAGTTATACCATTATGATATACTCCCTCCTAGTCGGTCATTTCTTCTCTCTTTCCTTATTGGGTAAGTCGAGTTTTCTTCCTTCTTTTCTTTTTTGGATGTGGGGTTGTGTGTTTTGTGTGGTCTAAATTCATTTGTATGTGGGGTAATGTGTTTTGTGTGGTCCAAATTCATTTCCTTAATTTTTGTGTAAAAGGGAAATGAGAAGAAATGAGTGACTAGGAGGGAGTATTATTTTCATTAAATTATTAGTTTTTATTAAAATAAAATTATAGTTTTTTCATTAAAATGATATAGACAATAACCTTTTCATTAAACTAAAATGATGATATATTACTTGTTTGATCAGTTTTGTCTTTTCAATTATTTTACTCAAATAAAAAATGTAATTAATAAGAAAAAAAATTGTTTTCTATTTATAATAGGGGGCTGCGAAACATCGTCGACGTTTTATAAAACATCGTCGACGTTTTTTAGAAAAAAGACGCATACTACCCTTTCCTCTACTTTATCTCTCTATCTTTTCCTCTACTCATAAAATCACCCAAAAAACAATTTTAATTAACCAAAAAAATTAGAAAGACGGTTTCAAGTAAAAACTAAACGGTAAAAATTATAAATTAACGAGAATAAAATGTTAAAAAGAATCGAAACATAACGTTTGTACATAACGGTAAAAAAATTTTAAAAATTTACGAGAATAATACATTACAAAACATCGAAAATAAACAAAAAATAAATAAATTTTTTTTTACAAGATTTAAATGTTTTTAAACGACGAAAAAAAAAAAAAAAAAAAAAAGTCGACCCCCACCGTTAACGTCCCAACTGAACGTTGGTACCTATACCCAACGTTCAGTTGGAACGCCAACAACACCCATCAACGTCCCAACTGAACGTTGGTACCCATACCCAACGTTCAGTTGGAACGTCAACAACACCCATCAACGTTCCAACTGAACGTTGGTCTCCATATCCAACAAGTAACAACAACAATGTCGACACAACGCACAACCAACAACAAATGACAACCAATATAGGATAGGGGGGAGGAGGAGGGGGAGGGGAAGGGCGGTCGGAACAAGGGGGAAGGGGGATATTTGTTGCAGCGGTGGTGGTGGGTCGGCTGAGGTCGGCGGTGGCAGTGTTGGCGGAGGTGGTGGGCGTCACGGTGGTGGTGGGGGAGAGGAGTGTATTTAGGAGAAAGAGAGAAAGGAAGAGTGAATGAAGGGTGAAGGGTAGTGACCGTCTTTTTTACAAAAAACGTCGACAATGTTTTATAAAACGTCGACGATGTTTCGTAACCATGTTATAATACTAGGGGAAGAACAAGCCCAACAACTAGACCAGACAAATGGGTCATTCAGGTTTGGTCAGGTCATTTGCAGGTCAGTAATTATTGGGTGAGGTCATTTTCGGATCGGATTATTATTGGGTCGGGTCATTATGGGTTGGGTCATTTGAATCATTTCGAATCAGATTTTGCTTAAAATAAGTTAATTCGGGTCATTTCGGATCGTTTGGGTCACTTTTGGTCATTTCCGGTTGGATCACTCTCGAATCAAGTTAGATTGGGTCATTGAAATCAAGTTCGAGTTACACTTTTTAGGTCATTTTCGAATTTCTAGTCGGATCATTCCGGTCCGGTCAGTTTTGCGAGTTCTACCAACAATTCTAAAACCCGCCAATATGAAAAAACAATCTCAAAAACCCCAAGAAAAACAAACTCAGAAATTGACATTATCTTATCACTTTGAAACTCCACCTCAATCCCTTTTCTCCTAAAATGCTCACTAATCTTCAATCACCGTTGCAAATTCTTACTAACCCATCGTTCAATTTCCATAAAGTTCACATCTTTGATAAACCCACATTCAATTTTCCTTCTACTAGTGTTATTAGCATTAAACCAGCATTTTTATTGAGACCCAGAATTAATTTAAGGCATAGAAAAAGTAGTATTAAAAGAAGATTATGTGGGATTAGAGTAGAATTAAATGATGATGAAGAGAAGAAGGGGTTAATGGTGAGAAGGGCATATCCATTTCATGAAATTGAGCCAAAATGGCAAAAATATTGGGAGGTTAATAAAACATTTAGAACTCCAGATGATGATGTTGATACTTCTAAGCCTAAGTATTATGTTCTTGACATGTTTCCTTACCCTAGGTTTGCCTCTTTTTATCTGGTTGTTTTATTTGGAGTTTAGAATTTGTAAAGTTTTGATTTTTTTAGTGTTTGATTTGCCAAATGTAGTTGATGATGGGATATTGATAAAGTTTATATTTGAAGTGTTTGATGAAATGGGTTGAGCTTTGAATTTGTGTCTTTTGTTTGATTTTTTTTTTTGGATAATTCAATGTATTTATCTAGCTTGATAATTAGTATGATCAATGTCACATGCTTTAGTTATTTAGTAGGAGTATATGGCTAGAGTTTCGAAATTCCGTGTTTCACTTGTTTGATGAAAGTGGTTGTGCTTGGGATAATGTCATGGATTTGATGTTTGCAATTGGATATACTTCTGGCAGAGTTAATAAGATTTATCATTTCATTTCCCTACGACGGTCTAACCAAACAAGAGATATTCTGTCCCACGGTGGCGGAGCCAGGATTTACGTTACGTGAGGGGGAGAAAAATTTCGGCAGGCGCGAACAAGTAATGTCATAACGTAGACTTGTAAAAAACATAGGAAATTTCAACCAAAACTTTCAAACTTTTTTTTGGTCAGCGGGGGTGAGCGCTATCACACCCCCCCCCCCCCCCCCCCCCCCCCCCCCCCCCCCCCCCCCCCCCCCCCCCCCCCCCCCCCCCCCCCCCCTTTCCTCTCTCTCTCTCTCTTTCATTCCTAATTTTTCCCTCTGACCAAGACTTTAGGGCGGTGGTGAAGAAACATCCCTTATGTGTAAGGTGGTGTTTCATGGTCGCGTCTTCATGAGGAAGGGAAAAGTCACGTATGTGTTACAGTGCTAACCACCATGTACTTTTTAAACTGTTGTCTTGAAGTTTGAACATTGGATCTTAGTAAGATTACAGAATCTGATGCCACATTAGTTTTAGCTATTTAAGTTTCAGTATCATAGGGGCCATTCTTAGGGGGTTAACTAGTTCACCACTACATGTCAAAAGTCAAAACTCACCTCTTGACATTTGCTGTAAACCAAGTTAATTCTTTCGGTCTATCAGTTCTATATTAGCCGTGTTGTGTTACTGCTTTTATTTGTAGCCAGCGTTACAGAAAGTTGGAAACTATGTGTGTTTTGCAGTGGAGCTGGGTTGCATGTTGGCCATCCGCTCGGATATACAGCAACGGACATTCTTGCCAGGTTTAAAAGGATGCAGGGCTTCAATGTTTTGCATCCTATGGGCTGGGATGCATTTGGGTTGCCAGCAGAGCAGTATGCTATTGATGTATGTTTTGGTCTGAATGTAATGTTTATTTTAATGTTGGCCACGTTACCATTTTGCCACAAATCATCCGGGTCATAAGCTGAGCATGTATGGCAGACAGGTACTCACCCAAAAATCACGACGGCAAGGAATATTGAAAGGTTTCGATTACAGGTCAGTAGCTTTTCCTCTTGTTCGCCTTTGTGTGGCTATTGATCTTAGTAAGGTCATCTGATTGTGTCGTGCACTACAAAGGCTTCCCCCCCCCCCCAACACACCAATCACCAGTTCACCACATAGGTCGTGAGTACTGGGTTAAAACTAGTGTGCTGAAACTCGGACATCTTCTTAAGAAGGCATAAATTCTCTTTAACTCTTGTGCTCATTGTTTTGACATCTTTTTTCATAGCTCAAATCGCTGGGCTTTTCATACGACTGGGATCGTGAAATCTCGACGACTGAACCAGAGTACTACAAATGGACACAATGGATATTTCTTCAGTTGTTAAAAAGGGGATTGGCTTATCAGGCTGAAGTTCCGGTCAATTGGTGCCCAGCTCTTGGTACCGTGTTGGCAAATGAGGAAGTCATCGACGGTGTTAGTGAGCGTGGTGGTCATCCGGTTATAAGAAAGGTATGATGTGTTGGACTTTCTAATTTCTAGTATATTGAGGTCGTCATGTGTCCTGTATCTATACTTGTCTTTCTTTAATCTCCTTTGAATGTTATTCATAATCTGTGAATAGTTGTTTTCGAAGGGCAGCCAATGAGGCAGTGGATGCTCAGGATCACTGCTTATGCGGATCGCCTTCTTGAGGATCTGGAAGAGCTCGATTGGCCTGAAAGTTTGAAGGAGATGCAAAAGAATTGGATAGGAAGATCAGAAGGGGCTGAGCTGGAATTTACAGGGCTTGATGTCAAAGGCCAAGAAAGGGACATTAAAATCGTTGTTTATACAACCAGGCCAGATACTATTTTTGGAGCAACGTAAGAGACTTCGCATGTTCTTGTTTCTCTTAATCTCTTACGATCCACACAATGGTTGGTCTTCATTGGCTATTGTTTTCCAATTCTATTTTATGCAGCTATCTTGTTCTTGCACCTGAGCATCCTTTATTGGAATCTCTAGTTGCGGTCGACCAAGTTAAACATGTATGTCAGTTTGCTTCACCAATGTAAATCAATTCTCACTTGCTGTCAGAAAATTAGAGATTCTTTTCTTTGTTTTTTTTTTTACAAAAGGTGGAGGAATATGTAGAGCTTGCCTCAAGGAAGAGTGATCTTGAGAGAACTGAGCTGCAAAAAGAGAAAACTGGAGTCTTTACTGGCTGCTACGCGAAGAATCCTGCTAATGGAGCCGCTATTCCCATTTGGGTGGCTGATTATGTCCTAGGAAGGTGTGAATACTTTAATGCTGTATCTTTTCATAAATTTAACATTTTTGCGGTTAATGTTTTGAAACAGTTACCTCAAATAGTCCAATGGGAAGAATGTTAGAATACGAAGGAAGTACCTTTTTTGTATCAAAGGGCGTGGCTGGCTTAATCACAATCAATAATTGGGCGTCTGTGTGCTTGCATCTTTGCATGCATGATATACTCCCGTATGATAATCCTTATGTTGGCTATTTTTTTTGATAGTTCTTTTACCGTTTTTGATGCAGCTATGGCACTGGAGCTATAATGGCTGTTCCTGCACATGATACGCGTGATTACGAATTTGCTACAAAATATGATATTTTAATTAATTGGGTTGTTAAGCCACATGATGAGAATTCTGGAAAACCAGGAAAGCCTTTCCCTGGCGATGGTGTCCTCATAAACTCATCTAGCTCAGAAACAGGGCTTGATATCAATGGCATATCTAGCAAAGCAGCTGCTTCAAAAGTGATTCAGTGGGCGGAGGAAACTGGAAATGGGAAGCGAAAGGTATGTGCGGGCTTCTTCAACTTGTTCACTCATGTTATGTGGTGAAATGGTGAATAGGTACACATTGATCAGAGTTACGCTATCTTTAGTACTTGAATTTTCTACCGCTGGTGTGTTCCAGGTAAACTATAAGTTAAGGGACTGGCTTTTTGCTAGACAAAGATACTGGGGAGAACCTATACCTGTCATCTTTTTAGACGACACTGGCGAGACGATTCCCCTTCCTGAAAGTGAGTTACCTCTGACTCTTCCGGAGTTGGATGATTTTACTCCTACTGGTACAGGCGATCCGCCGTTATCTAAAGCTACATCATGGGTATGTGTGTGCTTGTCTTTATGCTAGTTGATTCTTGTTACTATTACGCTGCTGCTTCATTATAATTTAGAATACATGTAAGGCTACACCTATACTCATTGAGTCACAGGTGGATCCACCTAGTAAATAAGGGGTCGTAAGACTCTGGAAAACTAATTTTTATATGTACTTTCCTAAAATTTATGATTGAAATTTTATAATTTTTGTATAAGAAATTAATAATAAATAAATCAATAAAAAGGGCACTGGAACAAAGGTCTGTCGTTGCGTATACTTATTTTCTCCCACCCTTCCCCTGCAGAGGCATGAATCGGATGCCAGTTCACCCTTCCCTAGCAACTTCCATTTTACAATTTAGTTGTGTGTTCTGTGTCACTTCTATAAACTCTTCTATGCCAGCTGGCCAGTATTTTAGCTTTGTTACTATATAGATTTCTGGCAAGTATTACTGTGTATGCATGTAAATGTGTTAACTCTAATGTTTTGAGTAATTTAAAGGTACAAACCATGGACCCTTTATCTGGAAAACATGGCAGAAGAGATACAAACACCATGCCTCAGTGGGCTGGCTCTTGTTGGTAATGTCCTTTTACTTGGCTTTGTTTGTTGCCATTTTTATTGGACATGCTGTACTAGTGCATCGCCCTGCCGTTTAGTTGGTACCAATACTATGTTCTATTTGATACTATAAGTGTTTTGAATCTTTGACCTTTTTTCTCCATGATGTGATAAAATTGCTTCCAACTTATTGTTAGTTTTTATGTTGAGAATACCCTTTCTTGTACATCCTTCTTCATTGTGTTTTTGACTTTTTGATAGTCAAACTTTCACACCCCTTAACTAAACAAGGCCGACTTGTTGCAACATATATTAATATCATAAATACAATCAATGAAGGAATTTAGTTGTTTGCTGTGGAACTGACTTCGCAATTGTAACCATGTTCCTGTAGTTGAACAAGCTGTGTTGATTCTCAAATTTTATCTTTTACTCTGCCAAGTTGGATGTGACTGTTATAAATAGTTTAGTACGTCCACCATTTGAATTTTTTCACTTGTCTTTGCTTTCCATTTCTAATGGAGCAAAAGACCCGCTATACTTTGGTTCTTGACTTCTCGAGTATGATGAAATAAAGTAATATGGCTCACTAAATTGACTGTGATTCTTTTTATTGTGAAGTAGTAGTCATTCAATGCAATGCTCAACACAATTTTGTTATTATTTTTATTATGAGTCTGTAAATAGCCTTTCTATATTGTTAACAGAGGTAAAGTTGCGTACATCCAAACCCTTCCTTAGCCCGCTGTTACAGGAGCCCTTGAGACTATTTATAATGTTGTTGTTATCGTCTTTGTTCTCATGAGTCATGAATTTCAAAATTCATATTTTCACATAGCAGTAGAAAAAGTAGGAACCCTAGGCATGAGCGTCAGTTTATCATGATTTGTATGTTTTCTGCAAGCTGTAACATATTTCCTATAACCATATCCACTATCCAGGTATTATTTAAGATTTATGGATCCACGGAATTCAAAGGAATTGGTGAACAAGGAAAAGGAAAAGTAAGATGTTTAAGATTATTGAATTGCACTTTCTTTGTGGAAAATATTTTATCTGGGAGTTTTTAAAGTGTTATGTTCCGAATTGTGACAAAGCTTTTTACATGCAGATACTGGAGCCCAGTTGATGTGTATGTTGGGGGCGCTGAGCATGCAGTTTTGCACTTACTTTATGCAAGGTTTTGGCACAAGGTAATCTATATTCATACTTTTGGTCTGTTGCAATTAAAAATTTGGAGCCCACGATTCGAGGTTTCTTGCTTTATTATGGAACTCCTGCCACTTGTTTTTGAAATGTGATGTACCTTTCCAGCACCATTACTTGGAAGTTCTTAAGAAATGTAATAATATAAGTTAATCCTAGTGTCACTCAGATTCCACAGTTGTGATCGAGTTTTCATAAAAAGCTTTAATTTTAACATGCATGTTGACTACGCTGGCTCGTGAGAAATACTATTCTTTGTGTTTGGAGCATGATGGTATAAAGAAAAATGCCTCACACTTCTTATATTTGTGGAGTTGTCTGCCAAAGATGCAATTTTGGACGCAGCCATCATTATGTGTCATTTTGAAACAGCCTCTCTTTGTCGTCTCATATAGGGTATGGTAAGACTGAATACATGCAACCCTGTCTTGTGCGAGAGCCCTTAAAGGCTTGAGGCAATCTTGATATGAAGTTACTCTGACCATTGTGACTAGTGAGAAACTGAAACCCTTAGGAGGCATCAACAAATGTTGTGGCAAACTGGGTATTAAGATACTGTTGCACCAGATACCTTGTTTAGTATTGCTTATACTTTCCCGGCCTTTGTTTGCAGGTTCTCTACGATGTTGGTGTTGTGTCGACAAAGGAACCATTCAAGTGTGTCATAAACCAGGGAATTATCTTGGGGGAGGTGAGAAACTTTTCGAGATTAATTATATAATTGTGCTTTAATATTGATTTGTCTAATATTTTAATGTTTATCTCCAGGTCCAATACACGGCACTTAGAAACATAAAAGGTGATTTTGTATCTGCGGATTCAGCAACTGGGTTGAGTGAGCTTTCTCAAGAGCTAATACCCGATGAAAAAGTATGTTTCTTTTGCATCTATTACACCGCCTTTCTTTTAAGGGCTCGCTATTAATGGACGTGGCATGTCATATCACAATTTTGATAGAATATGACTCACCTTGGATGAAGGTTATGAAGGCGGGTGATTCTTTCGTATTGAAAGAGAATCCTGCCATTCGTCTGATTGCCCGAGCTCATAAGATGAGCAAAAGCAGGGGCAACGTTGTCAACCCCGACGATATAGTTGCTGAGTATGGTGCTGACTCTCTTCGCTTGTATGAGATGTTCATGGGACCACTGAGGTTTGCTTCTGACTGAAAGGATTTTAGCCTGTCATCTGTTTTATGTTTCCATATGACTCTATATTTACAATTTGTTCGTTCTTGTATTTGGCTCTCAGAGATGTAAAACCATGGAATACTAGTGGAATTGAAGGCGTCCATCGGTTTTTGGGTAGAGTATGGAGACTAACTGTGGGCTTGCCTCTAGCTGATGGTTCATGTAGAGGTGGAACAGTGGCTGTTGATGAAGAACCCACCTTAGAACAATTACGTTTGCTGCACAAGTGCATCGATAAGGTCTAATATTCTATAGTTCATCCTTCATACATAATACGAAGTACTTCATATAACAAATTTAAAATTTTGAAGTCAAGCATTTATACTGTATCAACTTTTATTGGAAAAGTAGGAGATACAAAGCCAGTCCCAGTACAAGGTATACGACCCATACGAGTGAAGGAGATTTGAACTTGCAACCTATCTTACACATGCCCTCGATCTTTACCATTGGACATTTTAGACGCCAAGACCTCATTCAATTAAAAATCTGATTCAATATTTATTGGTAGAAAAATTAGAATACAATTTACTGATTTGGAGCAGGCTCAAGTACTGTAATCTCCTCCTTTAATTTTTGAGCTCGAGGTTATAGGCAACCAGAGTGCTGGTGTCCAGTACTCTGAGTTTTTCTATGGAGTGTTGGACTGTCGGTTATTCCTAGTTATGTTGAATCAAAGAGGAGACTTTGATAAACTATTCTTAAGAGAAAGAAACACGACTTCCAGAAATTTTGATTGGTTTGATGTAGGTTACTGAGGAAATTGAAGGAACTCGGTTTAACACGGGTATCTCAGCAATGATGGAGTTCATCAATGCAGCATACAAGGTTTGATTGCTTAAACTCCTTCCTCTTCTCCCATGAGTCGTGACTTGTGTGATACCATTTTGGACATCTTTGGCCTTCAGTTATAGCACATACAGCCATTGTATTTCACTGATGAACAGTATGGGGAGGAATCACACTTTTTCATTACAGTGTTTCAATAATTAGTCTTTTGTGAGACGGTCTTATACGAGTATAATGTCAAACCAACCAAAGTCTTTTCGTCGAGTTTCACCTATTTTCTTTCTTTAATGATGGTAGAGTCCAGCAGATTCTGAACATGCTTTTTTCCAACTGCTGTTGTTCTGTACCCTTTGTAGTGGGACCGTCATCCAAGATCAATCTTGGAGGCGTTTGTGAAGCTGCTATCCCCATATGCACCTCATGTGGCTGAAGAGCTCTGGTTTCGGCTTGGAAATTCAAATTCCCTGGCATACGAGGCTTTCCCAACGGTATGATCCAACTCTTCGCACTCTCAATCTCCAGAACTAGGTGCTCATTCAGGGTTCTTGTCTGATACGAGTACCAAACACTTATACAAAGGTCTTGTTCCACGTTTTATTCCTCATTATTATAGGGGTCGTAGTTTGGTTGTATACATACAACTGTCTCTCCCAAAACTAAATACTTGTCCAAAATGCTTTTCACTAGGATATTAGTGATTTAAATTACGACTTGTGTTATCCAGGCGGATCCCTTGTACTTGAAAGACTCCAAAATAGTCCTTCCAGTTCAGGTCAACGGAAAGACTCGAGGAACCATTCAGGTCGAAGAAACATGTTCTGAAGATGAAGCTTTCAGCTTAGCATCCATGGATGAAAAGCTCTCGAAGTATATTGATGGAAAAACCATAAAGAAGAAAATCTTTGTTCCCGGCAAGATCTTGAATGTGATTGTGGTGCCCCAAAATGCGAAAGTTGTTAAAACGTAATCCCTATGTATTGAGTTGTTCCTTAACGTGGGAGATGAACATGGTAAACCATCTTCTAACCATCACACTCAAGGGCGCACTCCTATCGCCCAGGAAGCTGAGTTCATCTTCCTCAGTCCTCATGGTGGAAGCGCTTTGAAAAGAGCTGATGATTTGTAACGCAATTTTGTGTACATTCTTTTATGTGGGCTGCTGTCACAGTTGTGTAGGTAATGTCTTTGAAACTTTAGGTTAAAAATGTAAAATTATTGTTGTGTACCCTTGCAATACTCTTCATGTATGAGTATGACTCTAATGTTCTGCGTATATAGGCTGATATGAAAGAAGTCAAATGTTGCGAGTTGAACTCGGTTTAGAACAATACCAAGTTAATCGTAAAGTCGGTAATTCTATAAACTCCGTGCAAATGTAGCGGGGACATGGAATTATTGAGAGTAAACATGCTAAAGTAGGAGATGTATTGGTATAGGTCTCAAAATGTTAGATAAAGATGGTGAAAATAAAAGCATGGAAGGGATAATATGTTAGGTTGAACACAAAGGAATGACTGTTATGGTGTCATTGTGTCTTAGTTTGTTGGGTGTAGTTGGCCTACAAACTACAAATTGCTACTTTAGTCTCACCCTTCTTTGCTGTTATATGTTCTTTATTTGAAACAACTGTTTGTGGAGTGCACTTTTTTTATAAAAAAAATACGCAATTGATTGAATTATGTACTTTTTCGTCAATCAATTATATATGTTTTTAAACTGTATATAATTAATTGACATGAAGTATTTTAGTTTATATTTTTTTTACTTTAATTTGAAGATATTGGATTCATAATAATCGGTCCAACAAAACAAATTAAATTCCTATTAATTTGGGAATGATTTTCTTATGAATTTTGCTAAAATGTTTTGGGATAAACAAATAAATCATAATTTATTTAAGTTTAACTCAATTTACACAATTACTTGTTGTGTAAGACGGTTTTATATATATAGTAAAACAGATCTTTTAATAACCAAACACAAGACTCTAAGTCGGTCTTGCGTAATGCGGTTTACACTAATATAGTTGTGAAACGAATCCAAACACATATCTATTAATGGGTAAACTGTTAAAGTCGTTGCTAAAAATAATTCATTTTACGAGAAATATGAATAAAATTGCCTTCCCCAAGTATTTGTTCGATTTAGTAACTACGCTAAATGCTTGAATTTTTTTTTGTTGAAAGGACAGACAAACCTTTTTATCTCAAATTTAATCTAAAAACTACAATTATTTAATGACTGCACAAGCAAAATATATTCAAATTCCAGATAACAAGTATTTAATCCAACCAATTTGAAATTTCAATATCATATTCATGCCCATATCCGACTTAAATGACCCATTTTTCGTTGACCACATGCTATGAGCCTATGATCATATAGAGACTCAACCCTGTATTTTAGGGCTGAATTTTGCTGAACTTTTATGAACATAACTTATAAGTAATATGAGGAACTTATAGGAAATGATCTTTTCCGGATTGAACTTATTAAAGCTGAACTAAAGTTATAAGAATTGAACTTTTCTAAACTAAACTTTTCCGAATTCTATTTATAGAAGCTGAACTTATAGAACTATAGGTATGAATTAAACTATACTTTTATAAACTAAACCTTTTTGAATTAAACTTATAAGAGCTGAATTTTTCAAAACTACACCTACAAAAGCTGAACTGAACTTTTCTAAAGTAAACCCGACTCAAAACTGAATTAAAAGGGTGCTTAGGTCCAAAGTAAGAGGGCCTTGCTACTCAAAAACATTAAAGCAAGAAAACATAAAACGGGAAATAAAGTAAATAACCTGGTCCTGGTGTCGAAACTCCTCTTTCCTCATCCTTTTCCTCAAACCTTCAATTCATAATTAAACACACACACAATTATAAAACAAACAGTGCATTTTTTTTGACATAATTTAATTATCATATGCAGTAGTTCCTCCATTGATGAACCTCGACTTCAAATGTAATCTTTCTCTCCTTTATTTTCAATTACCACTTGTGAGTTGTGATTATGATATTCTTGACACTTTTAATGACATAATTGTGCTAAATTGTGTTGTTAATCAAAATGACAGGAGGTGGAGGTGAAGAAAATGACGACAATGGCGGAAACAGCGGCGGCGCGTAGTCGAACAACGACGTTACTGCGGCGGCGAGGAAAATGGAAGGTGGCGATGTTGGCGGCGATAATTGGAGTTTGTTTGTTTGGTTTATGGACGTTACAAAGTCGATCATCATCGTTAGACCTAATTTCAACCACGCGCCGACCTCGGCGCGTGGATATCACGTTTGATGGACCTTCGAAAATTGCGTTTCTGTTTCTTACGCGTCGGAACCTCCCTCTTGACTTCATTTGGGCTTCCTTTTTCCAGGTTTTATTTTATTTTTTTAATTGGAATTTTTTTTTGGTTAAGAAAATTTCTGTTCATTTTGTTTAATGTACTAATGTGTAAACCGGCTGGTTATTCTTTGGTTTTCGTGACGATTATCATTGAAGAGTGAAGACGTACCAATTACGTAGTATGTCTTTAGTGATAGATGAACTCTCAACCAAAACCTTAAGGTGATGGTTGAAGCTCATATATTATAGTTATATTCTATTATGCCCCTTACTCGAATGCCCATTAGTCTTGAAGAGTGGTTGGTTAGTGCACAGACCCCCCATACCATGTGCGGGTTTTTCCACTTGGTGAGGTTGTGAGATATTGGGGGCTGCCAGGGTTTGGACACGTGACCTACGGTCACTCTGGCTCTGATACCATGATAGATGAACCATCTCAACCAAAACCAATGTGATGGTTGAGACCCATATATTATAGTTATATTATATTATTTAGCTGAAGATGGGCCAAATGGGGTCACTTTAACGACAAACGTAACGAGTAGCATTTCCTAAGTTATAACTGGTTGCTTGTCACGTGGTTACATTTGCTGTCAAATTGGCCACATTTGGCTCGTCTTCAATGAGAATTTGTGATAAAAGCAAAATGACTCTGCGTTGGACACAATTTCCATTTTTCGTAATAACACCTTCACGGTGGTGAAGTTGCATACATCCGAACGCAACAGACCAACAACAACAACATTGCCCCAGTTTCTCAATGGCTTCTGCAAATTGCAGGGTAAGTGGGGGCCGGGTGTACGCAGCCTTACTCTTGTATTAAAAACACAAAGAGACTCTTTCCGAGTGACCCAAGATGCATTAACATGTCTATAAAACCTTTTTGAAGTCTCTTGATGTGGAACATAATCGTACAATGTTACACATCTATGTCACTTTGGCACTTCACTTGGTCACCATGTCACACATGTATCCACTACTTGGGATTGAAGGGGCCCTTTTTGCGCTATGCAAATTTTCAAAGTATAATTTTGTGCGAAAATGCCTTTTAAACTTTAAATAGTAAGTGAAGTAGATGCTTGAAGAGTTGAAGAGTTGAAGAGGAATAAAGAGAAGGGAGATGTAAGGGAGGCAATTATCTAGTTAGACAAAGAGGATAATTAAAATGGTATCTCTCTCTTTCTTGCATAGAGCATGACTAGTTTAATAATTTACAAAAAAAATATGTCGGTGTGTAATAATTCGTCATGACACTTGCTGGACCATATCCGTGTTGCAGACACTTGACAGCATTTTGCATCCGATACCCTGTTCACTAGTCTGATTACCATAGTTACACAAAATGATTTGCTTCTCAGGATTCCTCACTCTTCTTTTGAGACTAAGGTTATGTTGTTTTTTAACCTTTCATAGAAAATATTTGCTACATTAAAAGCTTTAGTTTGTGTATTATGAGAGTATACCGCCATTTAGGTAGAAAATGGTGTTTTCCAAACTTTGGCAAGTTTTACCATCATTATTGTTGCTTGTGTGCCAACTGGTTAGAAGATGTCTAGTCATGCCGTCATGGTAATGTCTCCATGGTCAGACTGGTAATACCTCTTTTTGAGCTGCTATCAGGTTCATTTTCTACACCTTGAACTGCAAATTAATGTAACATAGTTTTATTATCATTGCTTTCAATGAAAAATCTTGACTGGGCTATAGACTTTCAAGTTCAAAGAGATATCCATCTTCAAAGAGTAAGTGTATGTTATTGTGGTGTGGCAGGGTGTGGACATGACGAGCTATTCAATATATATACACTCACAGCCTGGGTTAGTTTTTGATGAATCAACAACCAAGTCACCTTTGTTTTATGGTCGACAGTTGAAAAATAGCATTCAGGTTCTTGGCTAAATTAGTTCCTAATTGTTTTTTGAATATTTTGGATTTTTGGTGTAGTTTTTGTTATGCATTTGGGGGCTGTTTTGTTGTTGGGCTGACCTAATCAAAGGGCAGGTAGCATGGGGTGAATCCAGTATGATTGAAGCAGAAAGGTTATTGCTTGACGCAGCACTAAAGGACCCTGCTAACCAGAGATTTGTTCTTCTGTCAGATAGGTTGTTATTATCACTGGATACCTTGTTTTTCTTTTTATCTGAATCACTTAAATGCATGCCCTTTACTTGATAGCTTCCTGATGAACTTATGTTGGTTATGCAGCTGTGTTCCTCTGTACAATTTTACCTTTATATACGACTATGTCGTGGGATCTCCTAATAGTTTTGTAGACAGGTAAGCTCTTAGAATCTTTGAGCCAAAGACTGGTAGATATTGGTCAGCATTCTTTGACTTGACAAGTCAATTAAATTGTATTGCTTGTTTTGTTAGCATTTATTGACTATTGCTTGGGTTTATACTAGCTTTCTTGATAAAAAGGATGATCGCTATAACACAAAGATGTCACCTGCAATACCAAAAGATGATTGGCGTAAAGGATCACAGGTGACCATGTTTCTCTTTGTCTGTATTCTCAGCAATAATAACATTGATTTTTTTGGAGTATAGAGCAATCAGCTGCCAGTTTCTGAATTCTGAATGTTAAACACTAGTGTATGTGCTACTGTTGCCAGGATCAGGATTTTGGTACTAGTTTTTACAGTATCTAGTATTTATGGATTTTATGCATTGCTTGTAGCTAGGATGTATTTAATGTGTATGTTAATACACTGTGTGGATGAATATCAAGATGTTCATTTCCTCCAAAATGGGGTTGACAAAAAGCTGACTGCCAATGATGTGAAATGTTAAATTACATTTTTGTTCAGGTAGCTTTATTGTGAATTAAAGTGGATAACTGGATATAGTGTTTGCCATGGAAAGAGAACAGTGTGCCCCAAGTGAAACCTCATTGTTTTATAGCATCATGAAGCCATAGTATTAATATACTTCAATAAAAGCATGGTGTTGACTGTGACCAAGTTACAATGGTTTTAAAGATCAGCAACCACCATATTTGTGGCGCGACGATCGACTTAAGCCCATGTCGACCGATTCCGTGATGAAATCTCAAACCCAGATTTGACGCCTTGATTAGTGTTAGCGTATTATGGTGTCATGCTACGCGGAGACTTAATTAACAGGACAAAAAAAAACTTTTAATTTTATTTAACCATCATTTAGCCTTGAAACAAGAAACATGACACCAACTTATCAACTTAGATCCAATATTCCTGTTGTCAAGTGCCCGGAACTCTAGGTGCACGTAATGTTTATCCATGACAAGCATCATAGTTAAGCATATGTTATGATCTCAGTTTTATCCTTGCTGTAGGTGAAAAGTACAAGGCATATTATAGATGATGCGGTTTCCTAAGAGATAGTCCCTCACATTAATATAATGTGAGATCGACCCGTTTAAGGGAAAAAAACTGATCCATTTACATACTAATCCAATAATTTCTCATAAAGTAACAACTATCCATTATATAGGTTGATCTCCTAATAATGATATTATTAAACCGTCACAATGTCACATATAATAATTTGTATAGGTTATAAGGTTATGGAAGTACTTGATGATATCATTTTGTCTGCTGTTACTTTGGAAGTTTTTATTTAATGTAACTGAGTTTTTTAATAAAAAATAAAAGAAAATTGATTACTTATTTATTTAATTTTTAATTTTAATTTTAATTTTTATACCTATAGACTTCGATGGACATTTGTATTGTGTTTCACCTCTCATTCCCCTATTACTCTTCTCTTTCTATAACTTTATTGTGAGGTATGCGACCTCTCAGTGACGGTTCTAAATGATGATTCATGTCAGCCGACCCTAATGTTATTGCAACTGACCTGTTTAAATAAAGGTTTTGTGCTTTTGTGTCGATTTCTTTTTGTTTTGCTTCGACAAGGTCATACAGATCATTATGCAGCGAATGTTCCAAAAATGATATCATGATGATTATTCAATATTTCAATCCAAATTTTCTTTCGCTACTCTTACTTCTTATTTGAACATGTTGAATTTAGTGGTTCACTCTTATTCGAAGCCATGCTGAAGTGGTGGTTGATGATGATCTTGTCTTCCCGGTCTTCAGAAAGTACTGTAAGGTAGGTTCCCTTTTTATATAAACTTGACTTTCTTAATATGTCCATGTGTTATATGCCATTGGGTTATTCAATCACTTCATGGCAGCAGATGTGCTTACCGTTGAATGTCCTTTCTGCTTACTTTTTTTTTTCTTTTCTTTTATACAGCGACGTCCTCCTGTCAACGGTAGGAATGGAAAGCTGAATCTGGTAAGTTTGTCTCGATTCCTTTTATTTCCAATCTAAGATGTAATACCCCAGATAAGCAAGCAGGCGATTGAGATTTAAGGTGCTAATATCACTCATTAAAAAAACATTGTATCAACAAAGTGTACTTTCCTTTTTGAAAGCCCCTGTATTAAGAATCTATAGTTAAACATGGTTATTAGGGAGTCATATGTGGATGGATGTCACCCTCGGATAACTATGGGGTTGCATGTGTCTGTCTAGCTGTCACGCAGTATCTCGACTTAGTAAACAAATGCTGAGGCGAAAATTGAAGAAAAAGTGATGAACTTGTAAAAGTTCAATATTGGATCAACTACCATCTGAACATCCATGAAAAAGCCTAGGATTCTTCCTGACAATTTTCATTAAATTTCGACATCATACCTAAATGAAGCCTTCAAAGTCTTCCTTCCAGTACCCAGGAGCAACTATGTTTGGATGAGCTTAGGTTGTTACTACCAAGTACCAACTCTTAGACATCTTAGAATTACTATGGTGTCACATGTGAGTCGGATTAGCTGTTAACAGTGTCTCACTAGCATATCCATCACCACATGGATACGAAGATGGAACGATAATCCTCTTTAATGTTTATTATTGCATCGACCACTGTCTCGACTGTTCTAACCATTACCAGAGGAGATGTCAAAGGCGGAGTAATGAACCACTTTAAGGATTCTCATTGAACGGTTTGGACAACTCCCATCACCTCATCCATGAAAGACCCCTAGGATGCTTCCTCACAATGTCCTATCGAGCCATGTGATATCCGCTTTCATGGACCACTTAGGTTTGGGTGAGGGAGTGTATTGAAATGATTATAGTGTCGCATAGGAACCAATTTTGGTGGTTTAGTCGACTGTATTGGCCAATATAACCTTTATAATTTCGGGATATCAAAGATGGAGTGATTAACCACCTTTTTGTTTGTTATTAGCTAAATTACCATCACTTTATGAAAGACCCCTAGGATGTGTTTCCACAATTTTATTAAATTCTGATATGAAATCCTACTGACGTAGTACGGAAAGTTCATTATAGCCTTAAACATTGACCTTTTGGAAAGTGGGAAGCTATGTGAAAATAAACAGAACTTGTCAAGTTGTCAACACCAAATTATAAACACTAGCACCACTCAAGTGTCATATCGGTTCAACTATTTTGCGGTTTTCCAACCTAACTAATATTAGCACTGAAAAGTGAAAGGCGGAGTAATGAAGCACTTATTGGATTAACTACCATCACCACTTCCATGAAATACCTCTATGATTTCTCTCGACGATATTCATTCAATCCTTCTCGAGCATGTGTCATATAACCTTCAAAATTGGCCGCTATGTACACGACCTAGGCAACTACATTAGAATGAGCACAGTTGTCAACACTAACTCTTAGACACCATCTTAGAATCGCTAATTCGCCATAGTATCGCGGGTATGTGCCCATTCTAGTGGTCTAGCAGCGTCCCAACTAACCTAACCTTTATCGTTTGGTGCATATTAAAGATTGAGTGATTAACCAAATTGGTTATTGTTAGATAAATTTCATCTCCACATCCATGAATGACCCTTAGGATGCTTCACAACAATTTTCTTTTAATATGTGCAAGGTGACCCGTGAAGCCGTCTTGAGTGTGTGTGCCCATTTTAGTCATCTAGTAGTGTGACGACCAATCTTATCTTTTTCATTTCGAGCATATCAAAGATGGAGTGACTCCACTTTTTTTTCCCCGATTAAGTGTCTATAATCACATCCATTAACGACACCTAAAATTCCCGACGATTTTTATTCGATTCCGACAACGTTAAATAGTAATAAGCGTGCATCATAGCTTTCAATTTTGGCTATTGTTGGATCACGCGTGGTGATTGTTAAAATTAGTAGAAGTTGTAAACACCAAGTCATTGACACCCACCAGGATAACTATATTGTTTCGTGCAGTGGTTTAACCGGTAGGTGGTGTCCCGACTGATCTAATTACTACCAGTTACCATGGGGGATAACAAGGACAAGGTAACGAACCACTTTAATATTTAGTGTTAGATCCACTAACTCACCACCACATTCATCAGAGACCCCTACGAGGTTTGCCATTAAGTTCGTTTAGTTCTGCCACTTAACCTGTGAAGCCGTTTCGAGTGTGGATTATCGCATTTAGCATACAAAATTGGCTCTCAACCGTGTCGGAGTTAGAAGAAATTGTAAGTACCAGCTTTGTGGCACCTTAGGACTACTATAGTGTTTCATGTGTGTCAGTGTAGCCGTTTGGTAGTGTGTCTATTGACTTAACCATTACTTACTTGGATATGAAGATGGAGTTATGCATCATCCTAATGTTGTTATTGGACAAAAAACATCACGACGTCAATGAAATACCCATATGATGCTTCTCGATAAATTTCATTGAATTATAACGTCATACCCTATGAAGTCGTCTCGATTCTCGAGTATGTATTACAGCAATACACCCTACAAAGTCGACCTTGTGGGACGAACCTCAAGTCCTCAAGCATGACTAATTTCTGTTTCATCGGCTAATAATGGCAAACATCTTCGTTGCTTTAGTCTGAGTTGTGATCATATGTGTATTTCAAATGCAGAAACTCCAGAAACAGCATAACTGCATTCCAGATGAACATTATCTTCAGACACTTCTTACTGTAAGTAGTCTTTGTTTTTTTTTTCTTGCTTCAGTAATGCTTGGAAACTTTTATACATTCATTTTTTTTTCATATATGTTTTTTTTTTGGTATTGAAAATTTGGTTTGACTTTCAATTTACTTCCCTCAACTGATTTTTTACGTTTGATTAAAGTATTCTTCACAAATGAATAAAAACTCAAAGAATCTGGTTCAGACGAGGGAGTAATAAAATATTTTAATATAACTTATGATTCCATTAAATTTATAGCAAAAACTATTTTAATAGAAGTATACATTTCATAACATTTAGATGTATCTTTTCAGAGATATTGAAAGATAAGTGAGTGTCTTAAAATGTGACACAGACATGTATTTAAAAATAGAAGAGTGAGTACTAGAGAATCCTATATTCCCGATGTTTTGAAATCATGTGTCAGCCTGTTTGTCATGGGTATGTTTTCAATTTGTACCATGACATACGATAAAATTTGAATGTGGTATTGCCTATTTGCCTTACAGATGGAAGGGCTTGAGAATGAACTTGAACGGAGGACATTGACTTACACTGAGTGGAACGAAACTGCCTCGAAAATGGAAGGGACGGGATGGCATCCTGTTACTTTCACCTCTTCAGCTGCTACTCCGCAGCTTATTAACAAGATAAAGGTGTGATATTCATGTCATTGCATTAACCATGAAAGTTTAATTGTACATGGATCGTCCTTACCATTAGTCTATGGATGGACCATCTCATTTTAATATAATGTGAGACAGACCACCTAACTCCTAACTTTATTCATATATTCATCAACCCACTAAAAAAACAACGTACCCTATTTATTTGATAATAAAGGTCAATCTCCTTATTAGACTTGTGAAACGTCATTCAGTCAGGATCAGGAACAGGTCGGATTAGTTGGGGTACAGGTCATTTCGTGTTTCTTAGGAGCTGGGGAATTTCGTGCAAGTGTGTGTTTCATGTGTGTTTTTATCGTGTCCTTAAGGGTAAGACTTAAGAGTCAGTTTCGGACCATTAAGTTGGTCAGGTTAGCTGGGTCAGTTTTCTAGGTCTAGGTGATAATCTTATTATTAGATCTATTATGAAGTTTTTTAAATAAAATTGTCCCTCTTTTCTTTTCTTTTCTTCCAACCTTATTGTATAAATCTTTATTCTTTCTTGACAGGATATCAAAAATGTTTACTATGAGACAGAGTTCAGAACTGAGTGGTGCCGAACCAATTCCACACTGGTTCCTTGCTTTCTTTTCGCAAGAAAGTTTTCAGACGGAGCAGCTATGCAGCTTTTGAGTGAGGATCTCGTTGGTTTCAGGGCACAATGATTCACGCCATTTTTCTCGGCCCTTCTACTGATCTTCCTGCTAGATAGCTAGACATCCAGATTTTGGTGCTAACACGCATAATCCTAGATTCAAACTTCAGCAACAATCTTAGAGGCAACGTCTGAGCAGCGAAGTATCAGATTATACTGAAGTACAAAAGATCTATATTGGAGAGCATATTTAATTGTAGAGTATTTTTTTTAAAAAAAAATCTTGATTAAATTGCGGCTTTAGAGTTTAATAAATACGGAGTAGATGAGTAGAAATTCAGTAAGTAAACCACAAAACCAATTATTTTGTAGTATGTATGTATCAGTAGCATTTGAGATTTGTTGAAGATCTTCGTGCTTAAACTGATCTCTTTTGGCAGTAAGACAGTGTTAGAGTCTTGCAGGTGACAACCTCTTGTTAATTAAACTCCCCAATCATGTTACAGCTTACTACTTTAGGAAGAGGTACTCGAGGACACAAACATGGAAATCGACACATTACTCTTCGCCGGTTCAGCAATTCTCATGTGTGTTGTGTTGGTGTCCTCACATATATTGAATGTATGGAAGTTAAATGAATGAAGAGACTATGTTTTTAACATGTTACCTCTTGGACTTCTCAGATTCCATTTCCTACTCAATTTTTTTTTTGGTTGGCCATCTTGGAATGGATTGGAATGGATTTGCTCTATTCCAATGTTTGGTTGGTGTATTTTGGAATGGAGTTAGAACCCCTTAGGTATCTAACTCCATTCCAACCCTTTGGAACCATCTTCCCATCTTCCCATCTTGGTATCAAACTCCATTCCACTCTCTTATAATTTTAACATAACCAAACAACTTTACATGGGAATGGATTTTCAACCCCATAGCTCTATGGATTCATATTCCAATCCATTCAATTCCAAGCTCTTGAACCAAACGACCCCTATGTAGAAACACATTTTGCGCCTCCCACTTGCCATTTGTGGGGGAGGTTTGACCCGTCTTAAAGGAGACTTTCTGCCTAGCTTGTCTAGTAAACCCGTAAGTAAAAAAATTGTCTTATAGAGCATATGCTATCTAACTTATCTGGTACGCTTATTGATGGACCTCTTCACCTGGGTACCTAGTCTAAATAACGTTTCCAGTTAACATGGAATATTTCGATTTTTTTTGCATAACACAAGCAACCGAAGCTCGTAAATTGTCCATGGAAGTAGGGGTGAGCAAAACCGGATATCCGATACGGTTTTCAAAACCGTATCGGATATCCGGTTTTTAAAATCTCAATTTTGAGTATCCTTATCCGATACGGATTTTCCGTATATCCGGAAACCGTATATCCGGTTTTTCCGTATATTCGGAAACCGTATATCCGGTATCCGGTTTTTCATTTAATTATGTAAAATTTTATGTCTTATTTTTAATTTTTTTGTGATTTTATGATTTTTCTTAATAAGTTAAAAGAGTATCACATATTATAAGAATAAATAACTTAAAAATGTATAAAAGTAATAAGATTGAGTCACGGATATACTTGACGTTTAGTGGTTTTATGATTTTATTTTTATATTTTATATTAAAAATAGGAACCGTATCGGAAACCGTATATCCGGTTTCAAATTTTGCCGATACGTATCCGATACGGTTTTTTATAAACCGTATCGTATATACGGAAATTCGTATCGGATATACGGAAATCCGTATAATTGAAACCGTATATCGTATCGGGTACGTATAATAAAACCGTATCGGATACGTATAATTGAAACCGTATATCGTATCGGATACGTATAATAAAGCCTTACATGGAAGGGGTTTTATTAAAAATACATTTCGTAAGGAATTTTGTCATTAATTAGAAGCGACGGTGTTCGATTTATCAGATTAACGGGGGCGAGAACGCATTTACCCCAAAATAAAACGGTTTGACTAGAAAGTAAAGTCTGAGCAACATTAAGCAAATGATGATGCTTCCGTTCTACACTTTTATGCAGCCATTTTTGCTGGGGGTATCGACGTTTGATGAATAATACTTAGGACATTGAAGTAAGGTCGAAGAGACGTAAATTCTTTCGTAGAACCACTAAAAGTTATTTTGATACGTTTATTAAATTGACCATCAACAAGAAGGAAACTCTGTGACATCTCATCCGCCATTTCCTTCAAAAAGGGTAAACTGGCCATCACTATACCAGCCTCAAAACTTATCTCAGGCACAGTTAAAAATTTAGAACCGACAGAGGCTCGTAGCTAGTTTTCAGTTGGGTATTCAGGGAGATACCTTTTTGCACAGCCTATGTGGCCTCCTTTAGGGGAGAAGATGGTGAAAATTAGACGGGAAACGTTAAAAAAAAGGATGAAGACCATCCAGTTGAACGCTACATTAATAATATGCAAAAAGCGGAACAGAGGACATTAAATCAAAACAGAAAATCAGTACTGTATTAAGAAAAGTGACCTGCATAAATAAAATGATTAGATGTTACTATGATACGAGGCTTCGAGTAGTTATACTTGGTATGAATTATAAATAACATCATCATCATAATCACAGTAAATAATCCATCTTCTTTCTTAAGTGACGTTTGTTTGTTTCAAAGTATTTTCTCGACAATTCATAAGTTGCTGAAAATTATTGTTTTCTTTCGCCTCTCTTACTTACAATTGATCAGTGTAACGTGGTATAGTACGACTTAATGAGGAAACCTCATGGATATTACAAAAATACCAGCAGCATGATTCAGTGTAATGCGAATGAGCGTGCCATGGATCATATTCTGTACAGGTACATAAATATTACTCACGACGACTGAAAACGTGAACGTGCAGTTTAATACCATCATTATGCTTTCTGCACTCTCTTAAGTCGAGATAAATTTCATACCCGTACAATAATATGTCAAAGTATTATATACTTCCCCCATTTTTAGACTTTCAATTTCATACTTTATCCAGCGAAAAAACTTAGAGGAATTCAATAATGTATTGCAGTAAATGCAAGTAAAACAAAGATAGTTAAACAGGAAATTTGAAATGGATGGACTGATAGAAGAGGTATAAATAACAATCTGTCATAAGAAATTTAAGAGAGTTTTCAGGAAGACCTTCAAGTTCATTCTCACAAGAAGCAATTCTCTCGACTTGTCAACACACACAATATAATGTCTTACCAAGAAGTTTACCAATTGATCAACAAGTATACAGTATACACACTAACATCAATCAACTATACAATTAGCAACTCAAACTTCATGCTTGCTTAATAGGTTGCTTTTAGTAACTCTGTCTTTTCATACCTTCTACTTGCATATTCCCTACCCTTTACCCACATGCATTCACTTAGTATATAAATATTTGCATTAGGCCATATTAACATTCCTAATTACTAGAATTTGCACAACAATTTAAACTAAATCAAGCTAGTGTAATGTGTCTTTTGTTTAAAATGGGTCAATTACTATTTATAATCCTAACAATTTCTATCATAAATCAAGTGTCTTTTGCTCAAAAGATGCTTATCCACCACCAAGATCACCCTAATCTCAAGAAATTCAGAACCGAGGGGATGAATGATAATGCTGACAACTACGGAGGGATAGGACTTGTATGTGAGGCTGGCCACACGTATGTGGTTGGCTTTAACCTAGGTGAAAATCCAACAACCTTGGTATACTTGGTTTTTGATACGGGGTCCGCCTTCACATGGGTCCAACACGCATCATGTCTTAAATGCCAAAAAGCCAAGCCTCCTGTAGTGGGACAGTATAACAGCTCAAGCACACGTCGTATTAATCGTTGCAACGTGCGATCAGACTGTGCTCTGTGGGACCTGATACCTGGCAACAGTTGTGACCAAGGTCTTTGCACCTATAGAACTTCTTATGCCGATGGTTCCACCTCAACGGGCGTTCTTTGTCGTGAGAGTGTTGTAAACATAAATTATAGGATCTTGATTAAAACGATAATTACTGAAAGGTACTTACGTGGTGCAGCCATCAGATCTGATAATAAAGTTACTTGAGAAAGATAAATAATAAACCCTTATTGCTTTGCCTTCTCCTACCTTCCTTATTCTCTAATTCACTTTCTTTCTTGTGTGTTGGTGATATGAATGAATTAGGTTAAAGCACACACAGGTGTACTTATATAGAGAGGTGGCAGGAGGGGCTTTATGGAATAAGTAGTCAGTTATGTAAATAGCCTGTAACTATTTACCATAATCTACTTAAACTAGGACTCCTAATAAAAACCCGAAACAATATATTTAACCATTATTTAATTAAGGCAACTAATATCAGTAATTAGGTCCACACAATAGAGAATTATATATTAATATAATAATAATTCTTACATTCTCCCACTTGGACCATATTACTGATTAAAACATAATGTCACTCTTAATTGTAACATAAGGCGCGTAGTCGGTTAAATGAATACATAATGGGTTTATCTTAATTACCCTGATCATCCCTGAACAACTGGTTGAGTCATGGCGGAGACACTACTATAAAAGAGAAGTGGTCCTTCCATGTACTACGGACCAATCACTTAGAATAATCAGTCTATACAAGGAGCAAACATAATCCCCAAATAATGTCCTTGAGGAAAAGGACTAATTCTGTTAATCGTGCAACAATAATGTATACAATAACAATAATACGATACAGAAAAGTGTTCGGCATTCATCATCATAATAAAACATAAATCGATTAATCAAAACATAAGTGTCATTATTACAAAGCACTAGCATGATCCAAACATAAACGAAAAAGCCTTAATGATTATCCTCCAGACCAATATCAATAGCATGCTTCATAAATGTCTTTGGAGGTAATCCCTTAGTTAAAGGATCTGCTATATTAGCACGAGTCATAATGTGCTCAATTGACACAGTGTTTTTCCGAACTTCCTCCTTAACTGACAAGTATTTCATTTCCATGTGCTTTATTCCTTTAGAATACTTGTCATTCTTCGAAAAGAAGACAGTTGCGGTATTATTACAATAAATTCTCAACGGCCATGCAACATAATGCATAATGCTAAGCCCTGTAGGAGAATTCCGCAACCATAAAGCTTGAATAGTAGCCTCAAAGCACGCTACAAATTCAACTTCCATAGTGGATGAGACAATAATTGTTTGTTTAGCACTTTTCCAGGAGATTGCTCCCCCAGCTAAAACAAACACATAACCAGAAGTGCTTTTCCTTGAGTCCACGCATCCACCAAAATCTGAGTCAGCATATCCAATAACCCATTTCAGGATTGGACTGATATCGACCCAACATACCTACTGCAAAACTTATGTCAGGTCTTGTACAGACCTGCGCATACATTAAGCTTCCAACCAGAGATGCATAAGGAAAGTTTTTCATGGTATTTCGTTCTAGCTCAATCTTAGGATACATACTTAAGTTGAACTTATCCCCTTTCTGAATAGGAACATCATTGGGATTACATTTTACCATGTTGAATCTTTCTAAAACTTTACCGATATAGACTTTCTGAGACAACCCTAATGTCCTTTGTGATCTGTCTCGAGATATTTCCACCCGGATCACATAGGACGCCTCTCCCATATCTTTCATCTCAAAGTTGTTTGATAGGAAATCTTTAGTTCGACGTAATAGTCCCAAATCACTGCTTGCTATAAGTATGTCATCGACATATAGGACCAAAAATGCAAACTTACTCCCACTGATCTTCAGGTATATACACTGATCAACAGTGTTTTCTTGAAACCCAAAGGAGGTAATGGTATTATGGAACTTAATATACCATTGTCGAGAAGCTTGCTTAAGTCCATAAATGGACTTCTTTAATATACAGACTTTGTCATCTTTGCCATCAATAATGAAGCCTTCAGGCTGAGCCATGTAGACTTCTTCTTCCAAACTCCCATTCAAGAATGCCGTTTTCACATCCATTTGATGTAGCTCTAAATCAAAATGAGCTACAAAAGCTAAAATGATCCGTAATGAATCCTTCTTAGAAACTGGAGAGAAGGTTTCATTATAATCAATGCCTTCTTTCTGATTAAAGCCTTTAGCTACGAGTCTGGCTTTATGTCGTTCAATATTACCTGAGGAGTCGCGCTTGGTCTTAAAGACCCACTTGCAGCCGACAGCCTTATGACCTACTGGTAAATTGACCAACTCCCAGACCTCATTCTTAGCCATAGACTCCATTTCTTCTTTCATGGCATTAATCCATTTATCGGAATCATTACAATTCATAGCTTGTGAAAACGTAACCGGATCATTATCAATACTAATGTTAAATTCACATTGTTGTAGATACACATAGTCATCTGAAGTAGTTGGCTTTCTAGGTCTTGTGGACCTTCTTAATACTATTTCAGGGGTTGTATCAACAACTTCAGTGGCAATGTTATCATTCGGGAGTGGAGGGTCATCAACGTTAGGTTCCACAATATTGACTGGGTCAACATTATCATTATGTGGAACATCATCAATTGAAATTGGGGGCAAGGAAGCTGGAATTGCCACCCTAACTTCATTGACTATGACATCCCTTACCTGATCACTCCCACTAACTTCGCCATTCTCAAGGAATTTGGCATTTCCGGTTTCTACAATTCTTGTTCTGTGTGTAGGACAGTAAAACCTATACCCTTTAGACTTTTCTGGATAACCGATAAAGAACCCACTAATGGTTCTTTGATCGAGTTTTCTTTCATGTGGATTATAAATGCGTGCCTCTGCTGGGCATCCCCATACATGCAAATGTTGAAGACTTGGTTTCCACCCTTTCCACAGTTCAAATGGTGTCTTTAAAACTGCCTTACTTGGAACCCGGTTTCAACATACACAGCAGTCATAAGGGCATGCATCCACAACTTTATGGGTAAGTTGGTATTACTCATCATTGTCCTTACAGCCTTTAATAGGGTTCGATTACGCCTCTCAGCTACACCATTCATCCATGGAGAACCAGGATTTGTGTACTGAGGGACAATACCTAAACTTTCAAGGAGTTTTGCAAAGGGACCAGGATGTTGTCCTGATTCATCATATTTGCCATAATATTCACCACCTCTATCTGACCTTATGATTTTCACTTTCTTTCCCAATTGTCTTTCAACCTCCTTAATGTAAACCTCTAAGGCGTTTACTGATTGAGATTTTTCATGCAAAAGGTAAAGGTAACAATAACGTGAATAATCATTGATAAATGTGATGAAATATTTCTCTCCGCTCATGGAGGGAACATCAAATGGACCACAAATGTCTGTATGTATGTAAATTTCTAATAAAGCAGTGCTTCTTGTGGACCCTTTCTTGGTGTGTTTGGTTTGCTTATCTTTAATGCATTCCACACAGGTCCCAAAATCCGTAAAATCAAGAGAAGGTAACATATTGTTTTTAACTAATATGTTCATTATTTCTCTTGAAATATGGGCCAAACGTTTATGCCACAAGAAGGAGAAACTTTCATTAGAGCCTGTATTCAGCCACCATGTATTAGAAGGAATTTCAACATAATTTGATTCGAAACATACTAAAGCCAAAAACTTACCCTTCTTTTCGAATCAATTCTCACGCTTTATGCAGTCTTGCTGAAAGTGCCCAGGTTTCCTACATAAAAGACAACTTTCCTGCTTCTTAATTTCCTTCTTTATGTCAGTTGCAGACGGTTTATCAGAAGGGCTTAACTTAATGCCCTTTCTGTTTCTAAACTTACCTTTAGATTTCCCGCTTACATGATGCACATGATGTGCCTGGGGATAAGTTCAGACATAAGCCTTCCAGCTACCGTATTATCGATAGTCTGAAAGCGTTCCTTAATGATTTCCATGTACTTACTGGCTGTAGTACAGCCTGTCTCCGAAATGGAGGACTTTAATGTTTAGTGCAGTGGTAAGTCGTAAGAATCTTTGAGCAAAGACTGTCAAGTTATTGAGAGAGCTTTGCAACGGTACTGCATTATGAACAATGCACAGAACATTAGGCTTTGAGTTTATCACACAATAGCAATTATGACTAAGACTTGAGACTTAAATGAGTAACTTATAAACATTCATTAAGCAAGTGTAGTATCTCTGGACAACCTACGCATGCTTAATTACATAATCAAGTATACTCTCTTTAATGAGTGTTTCACTTTAATGTCAGGTTACCTGTGGGTAAAACCTTAATACAAGTTATTTCACCCCATTAGATGCTTAGTCGAATATTCACTGCATAATTTGAGTCCACTGTGGTGAACATCAACATAATGTGAACGCCCAATTTAATTACATTATGAGATCTGATCGCGTACGAGATGAAATCACTGTGGTGAATTTCAACTTGTCATAATGCGAAGGTCTCCTTTAATCAATACTTAAGATATAATTATTATTCAATAAGAATGTATGTTTAGTCGGATATTCACTGCATAATTTGAGTCCACTGTGGTGAACATCAACATGAAGTGAATGCCCAATTACATTATGAGATCTGATCGCGTACGAGATGAAATCACTGTGGTGAATTTCAACTCATCATAATGCGAAGGTCTCCTTTAAGCATAATAACATAATATTATGCGAGCATACAATGAAAACGAACAATAAGTATTGAAACAGCACGGGAAGACCTCGACCGAGTAAACATCAGCTCGATCGAGTAGAAAATAAACTTAAACACCTCGATCGAGAACAACTTTAGCTCGATCGAGAAGAAAATAAAGAAGAACCCCTCGATCGAGTACAGCTTTAGCTCGATCGAGTACAAGGCAAAACAAGACCCCTCGATCGAGTAAACAATAGCTCGATCGAGCAGGATCAATAACATAAGGGCTCGATCGAGGAGAACATTAGCTCGATCGATCAGAATTATAAACATAAGGGCTCGATCGAGCAGAACATTAGCTCGATCGAGCAACATTATTATTTAAACAAGGCATCTCGATCGAGAAAGACTTTAGCACGATCGAGAACAAGGCAAAAGGGAACCACTCGATCGAGTACACCATCAGCTCGATCGAGCAGAAGCAAATCAGAAGAGACTCGATCGAGCAGAAGCAAAGCAGGAAAGACTCGATCGAGTAAGCAGTTAGCTCGATCGAGCAGAAGCATAAACAAACCGCCTCGATCGAGTGAGCATTAGCTCGATCGAGTAGGTTAGAAATCAGACGGCATTCATACGCATAATAAACATAATAATCATTCAAATCGAATTAGGCAGAACAGAAATTCATCATAAATCATACAGTAATCATCATAAATCATATATAAACGAAATAATTCGATTAGGGCAGCGGAAACGATTATGGTATAAGGATACAATATCTATCATAAGGGTATACAATCAATTATGAATGAATGTTACAACATCATGATTAAAGCATTAAACTCATTCATAAAAACATAATTAAAACATTAATCAGAATTACAACTATAATCACAACCATGCTCTGATACCACATGTAAACATAAATTATAGGATCTTGATTAAAACGATAATTACTGAAAGGTACTTACGTGGTGCAGCCATCAGATCTGATAATAAAGTTACTTGAGAAAGATAAATAATAAACCCTTATTGCTTTGCCTTCTCCTACCTTCCTTATTTTCTAATTCACTTTCTTTCTTGTGTGTTGGTGATATGAATGAATTAGGTTAAAGCACAAACAGGTGTACTTATATAGAGAGGTGGCAGGAGGGGCTTTATGGAATAAGTAGTCAGTTATGTAAATAGCCTGTAACTATTTACCATAATCTACTTAAACTAGGACTCCTAATAAAAACCCGAAACAATATATTTAACCATTATTTAATTAAGGCAACTAATATCAGTATTTAGGTCCACACAATAGAGAATTATATATTAATATAATAATAATTCTTACAAGTGTTTCCACAATCAAGAAAACAATCACATTGGGTATTGGCTTTAACAATAAATGTTTGCCGTCTCCAACGTCATGCTTCCAGGGTATTGCGGGGTTCGGAGCTAGCTTAGTAGCAATACCGTACCAACTTGGAAAAACAAGATGGGGATTTTGTTTACCCCCGAATGCCTCTATGGATGGATCCTTTCTAATGGACGATGTGGCTCAATTTCCAGGAGAGTATAAAAGTGCTCATTTATATGTACACAATGAGTATTACAAGGTCAACCTCAGTAACATTTTTGTGGAGGGCTTCGGCAACGTAAATTGGGGGCCTGACATCCAAATGATAGTGGTTGACACAGGAACAACCGTAACACACCTGCAACGCTCACTCTTGATCAACCTTTTGTACTCCATTGAGAGAGTAGTTGAACAAAAGTACAATGCGGAGCCTTCACCATCACCATTTACCATACTCGAGTTATGCTATGGAGAACCTTATCAACTCGAGGTATCATTTCAAGTTGGAGAAGCATACATCAACATCACAAACCCCGAGTCCTTATGGATTAGGGCTAATGGTGTGTACTGCTTGACATTTGTAAGTGCCGCTGGGCGAGAAAACATCTTAGGAAGCCGTCATTTCAGGGGTTATATGGTTGTTTATGATACGAGCGATGCAAATAACATGTTTCTTAGTATCTCATCTTCCCCACTCAATGATGCTCAAGACGCTGAAGCCTGCCTTTCCCCAGTTAAAACTTAAGCTAGTTACACAATTTGTTTGAGTATTTTGTTTTAGTAGTGTTTAGATGAGCTATTCATTCTGAAACTAATCTGTGATACAAGAAATCAACTTTTACAAATCTGTGTCCAAAAGTAAGTGTCAGGTTGAATATATATGCATCATGTCAGTTGTCTACTAAGTGAACCTAACTAATTTATTAGATACTAAATTTTATGCCCGTGCATCGCACGGGTATACGTTAATGTGATTATAACAATTAACTTATAGCAGTAACTTTTAAATACGTATGAAATTTGACCTTTAACTTATTAAATTTTAACAATATAATATTGACATGAATTAAATTTTATTTGATTAATTATTTTATATCCTACTAAAATAATCAAATTTCATCACAAGCTCTTAAATTTGATATTAATTCGACTTTTTATGAAAATAGTATTCTTTTATATATAAATTAAATAGTTTGATTTCACTCTGACTTAACTTTCTTACTCAATTTGCCTTGCTACTCAAATAAATGGAATGCACGTCATTCTAGAATAGAACTTTATTTTGTCATCATGTGTTTTTTAAGGTTTCATATTACTCTATCTACTTCTTGTTCTCTTTAATCTCCATAATCAAATAATAATTTAAGTCTCTAATTACATTATACTCCATTGGCCTTCGTCATTTACTTACGTTTGATTAAGTATCCCGAATAAAATAAATAAACTAATAAATAAGACGGAGGGAGTATTATCCTTATAATCTACCATATCTTTCTAGTGGAATACTACAAATTCATGAAGTTACGGAGTACTCCTTAGTAGTCCCACGCACAAAACTCATCAATACCGAGTGAGACTCTGTTACTGGTATTCAATCTCGAGTCAACTATTATAAATTCTTTTTCTAGGTTTCGCGTGGTTATTGTTAATGTGGTACTATCTATTATCCAAGCTTTCGAGTGGAATTGTACCTCATAAGGTATTCTATCTCATAGATAAAAATTAAAATTCATCTTATCAAACCTTTGAGTGGCTATAACTCGGGTTTACAAACTCGGAAAATGACAATGTTTTTTCAAATTGTTCATCTTTCCGAGAACTACGATTTGAAAAAAAAAAATAGATATTGTAAAAAACAAATATACTCATTAGAATGCATTAACATAAATTATTAAATATAGAAAGGTAGTTGATGATATAAATTTGAGTCAAAACCAATATACGAAGTTGCAGTTGAAATCAATTTTAAATTGTTATAGAAAAATTACGAAAAAACATTAATGTAAACCCGTGCATCGCACGGGCATAAAATCTGCCGTCCTTGGCTTGCAAACGGCTACGAAAACAAAACTGTAATATCATTAGTAAGAAAAAAAATAATCAACCAAGATCACAATAATATAGTGCAAATCCTTGTATGTAAGATGCCTATTTATAAACCCTGTACGAAAATAGAACCCTAATATATATGATCATACTAAATCACATTAGAAATAAAAAAAGCCCCAAGATCACAATAATATAGTGCAAATCCTTGTGTGTAAGATCACAATAATAGATCATACTTAATCCTTGCGAGTCCGTCTGGATAATAAGTTTGCTTATATTCATCTCTTTTACCTAAATTAAACCTCGTTTGAGAGACAAAAGATCGGCTACTAAAACAATATTCTGTGTGCATGCATAATCTAAAAAATTATACCTCTCAGTTTTAATTATTTCTTTGCCTTTGATCAAAATCGTCCAACCTTCATATGTGATTCATATGTCCTACAAATATCATGCCAGGTTAATTAGAATCATTTGAAAACATCAAAAATAACAATAACCATAGGCTATAATAAAGGGAGCAAACGACAAATAAAAGTACGAAAAAAAAGCAATAACAAAAATTGATTATAAGAATAGAAAGCATCAGTAATAATGAAATAATGAAATATGAGAAATTTAGGTGCATGGTGAGTGTACTGTGTATATATAACAACTCTCAAGATAGAATTTCATTAAGAGGTAACTTGAAAGTTTAAAAACTCTACCTCAAGTATGATTCTAATTTAACAAATAAAATAATTGACCGTTGTTTTTCATTAATTAGCTAGTTAACTTGTGTGTTATGCAATTGTAATTGTAATTGTAGTTGATATTACTCTAAAGTCTGTGTTGCATTAATTTAAAGTGTTTAGTGAAAGTGGGAGACTCGGAAGTCTTTTTATAAAGTTGGAGACTCTATAATCTCCTTTAATAATATAGATAGATAGATAGATATTGAGGTTAATAGTTAAGCATTTACATGATAATATCATCCCAAATCTAACAAATACGGAGTGTTCCGTAGTTGATAACAAACACTAAAGCGATCAACACCATAAAAGTAAATATGGACGGAAATTGAAGATGGAGCATATCATATTGAGCCATCATTAACAGTAGTAACTAAACTGAATAAAGGGGTCAAACAAGGTTTTGGATCCCGAGCTAGCCACACCAGCTGAGTCCCTTACAATGAGTGCTTTTGCCTCCTATGCCATCAAACATATGTGGAGCAGGAATATAAGCCGCCACAGACTGGTTTCTCGGGATAGTTAAGGTCAACACACCGTTGTGAAGTTGACCCTGGACATGACCCATGATGGCATCCTCAGGAAAGCAGAACCGACGCCAGAACAGGCCATGAGTCCTACCACGGAAGTAAATATCACTATCGTCCTCAGCGCCAGACCTAATCCGCTCAGCTCGACACCAAATTTCAAACTCAGCTTCTTCAATTTCTATATCCACCTCCTCTACTCCAGGAACATCCACTATCACAGTGTAAGCAGTGGACGTCAGCAACCAGTCTACCGTCGCCACCTGCGCCGCCATGCTCCCGCCACGTAAACTGCATAAGTGTGCTTTTTTTTCGTCCGTTGTTGCGGATGACGTGTTTAAGATCATCATGACCACCAGTATCATGGCCGTTAACCCCACCAGCACTTTGCTGCTTCCCATCTGATCTTCCTTTAATTTTTTTTTCTCTTTTGATATTAATAATAATAATAATTAGGTTATCAAATTTGCTCATGAACATGCAACTGATTGACATTATATAGCAAGATGATGTTAATTATATATCCTAGGGCTCTAATCCTTCACCTATACGGAGTAATATATGGAATCCTACACAAAGTCACTTACAAATTCCTTTCCCCTTAAATATTTCCTATTTTAATTCTAATAAATATCTTTTATTATTTTGGATATTAATTTCATTTTGCTGGTAAAACACCATTTACCAAAATATATTACGATATATAAATCAGTTTCATGGATACAACTGACTAATATTCGTATATATAATGCAATAAAATGTGCTACAAGAAATGAAGGATCAAAGCAATATCATTTACTCCGTATATAATAAGCTGGATTCTCCTGTTGACATAGTACAAGAATGTCTAAACATATGCTTTTTACAGAAACATGGCCAAATAGCTCTTAATCTCATACATTGAACTTACGCTGCCAGCTAGCTTTTCCGAGCATTTCAGCAATGATACTCATAACCCGAGTTTCAAACCCATTACCAACATAATTGCCAGCTAGCTTATTTGGTATAATCGCTGAGCGATGATGCTCATTCCGACTTTGAAATCCATCACAACAGAACATCCCTTGTGGGAAGAGCCTCATTAAACAGACAGTATGCTCCTTGGGTTAAGCTGTCATCAACTGTCAAAAACAAAGGTCATGCAGTTCTCTTCACATGATCATCATATCATCCATGTGACTACCCAAAATTTCCAAGATCCCAAAATTTCCAAGATCGAAGCGATCTCTTCATACTGAGGATGATCACTTTGACCTTTACAAAAAGTTGTAATTTTGCCATGTTCCTGAATACTACTCCAACCTGGAAGCTTTTTTAATCCCAGAGCCTTCATCTGGGCCCATGCATCATTTACCCCCTCCCATCTCTCCATTGAAGCGTAACTATTAGCTAGTTGCACATAGTTCCCAGCACTAACAGGTTTCAACTTCATCATATCTCTGGCAACAATTTCACCAAGCTTAGCATCACCCTTTTCCCGACAGGCATCGAGAAGTATGCCTAAAACTTCAACTGTAGGTTCGGAGAACATATTATTGGTGAAGTCATACGCCTCTCCTATCCTACCAGAACGACAAAGCAGATCAACAATGCAAGCACAATGATCATACCCTGCTTTAATTCCAAACTCTTCAATCATCGATTTGAATATGCTCAAACCTTCAGAAACCAACCCATTATGACTGCACGAGAAAAGGACTGATAGGAATAAGACATGGTTAGGTCGAATCCCAGTTAGTAGAAAATCTGAATACAGTTTCAAAGCCATCTCTCCCTTCCCATTACTACCATATCCTGCAATCATAGTACTCCAGGAGACAACATCATGCTTCGGCATCTTATTAAAGCATTTGTAAGCTCTGTTTAGGTCACCACATTTTGCATACATGTCTACTAAAGCTGTGTCAATCATGAGGCTTAATTGAGTGAAGGTTTTAATAACAAAGTTGTGGACCCACTTCCCATGTTGAAGTGCCCCATTAGAGGCACAAGCTTGTAGTAAGGAAACAACAGTTATAGCATCGGGCCTTTGGAGCCCCGATCTCATCTCATTAAGCAAGCTTAGAGCGTTCCACAAATCGCCATTTTCAGCAGAAGCTGCAACAATAGCATTCCATGAAACCACGTCTCTCTCACTCATGCTGTTGAAAATAACATAGCTTTGCCTTATGTGATCACACTTTCCATACATAGTAATAAGTGAATTTTGAACCGGAATATCTTGAGTCATTCTTTGCCGTAAAAGGTATCCATGCACTGATGTCCCCAGTCGTAGAGAAACAATCTTTGCACAAGCCGCAATTACAGTAGCTAAAGTATCTGTGGAGGGTTTTATCTTAGATTCAAGCATTTGACCAAAGACCATCAATGCCCTGTTTTCACCATTGTTTTGTACAAAAGCAGAAATCATCGATGTCCAAAGTATTGCGTCTTTTTCTGAAACCCTTTCAAATATCTTAAATGCAGTAAATACATCGCCATATTTTGAGTACAGTCCTACAAGTGAAGTAGCTAGTTGTGCGTTTATCTCTAACCCACAAGCAATGATTTCTTCGTGAATCATCGTCCCCAATCCAACATCAGTCCGCAAAGTCTCAGACGAGTTCAGAACAGTCCCAAAAGTCTGTTGGTCAGGCTTGAAACCTTCACTTCTCATTCTATTAAGAACGCATAAAAGTCCCTTAAAATTTTCATCTTGGGCATAACACGACACCAAAGAATTCCACGAGACAATATCCCTCACAGCCATTGATTCAAACAAGTCCCTCGCAGCGTCAACTCTACCAAATTTCCCATACAAGTTTAGCATACAATTCCCCAAGTTAAGCTCAGAATCAAGACCTAACTGAATAGCATTACCGTGCAAAAACTCCAACCGCGAAACCTCGGTAACCCCACACAACACATTCAACAAGGTAACAGAACAAGGCTGAATCCCCTCAAACCTCATCAAATTATACATACAAAACGCCCTATGAGGATCCCCGCCACGAGCGTAACACCCTATCATAACAGTCCAAGGAACCACATTTTTGTCAGTCATTAAATCAAACAGTTTCTGTGCATTCTCAACAATGCCGAATTTAGCATAGAAATTAATCAAAGAAGTCGAAATGTAGGAATCAAAAGAATACCCATCAACAATAACACGTTGATGTAACAAAATACCAAGAGAAAATCTCTTGAGATGGGTACAAGCTTTGAAAAGACACGGATACGAGTGCGCATCAGTGGGTGTATGAGACCGAAGCATCGATGAGAAGGTAAAGAGGACGTCGCGGTGAAACCCGTCTGAGGAAAGCCTGTTCATTGTTGAATTGAATGATTTAGTGAGTGATGATGAAGATGGTTTAATGGAAGCTTTGAGTTTGTTCATCTTTCCTCTATTTTGAATAACGGAGATTAGCGCGCCAACATTCTCGTCTCTAAAAGTGGTTAAATTCCGTTATTTTGCTCCAATATGGTTGTTAAATACTAGGGTCGATCCAGCGTGAAAGCACGGCTTTTTTAGATTTTTAAATGACAATAATAATAGTCGAAAATTTGCTATGTAAAAGCTGAAAATAAGTTATGAAAAAATTGTGATCATAATTACCGTTAACATTTATGGTATATAATTGATTAATAGGTAATATACTATTATTGTACAAGACTATATATAAATAGTTATGTCACTTAATTAGAAGGCAAATATATTATACTCCGTAGTAAAGTGTCACATATGGGGGAAAACTAAGCGGGAAAATTTAGAGAAATGTTAATCTTTACTCCGTAGTAAATAGGGGATTCGTACCAATGCCGCCGTACTAATTATTTTAACCGGGATGAATTATTTGTTCACCTTTGCTTTAGATAATTAATATGCGACAATTTGATCTTATTGAAGATATTTGGAGTAGTTAATTCTTGTTTTAAGTGGATGATTTAGTGAGCAACCTTTTCAATTGAATTGAATTTATTTTACTATACGTTATTACGAGCCAAGTTTACAGGAAACTAACTGATGATTTTAATGCACATAAACTAGGGGACAAGGGTTGTATGTTTTCCAATTGTCTCGCGAGCTTCAGTAACAACTTACCAAAGAATAGATCAACAATACATATATTCCCTCCGGTCCTCTCATTTGTTTACTTTAGATTTTGGCATAAAGACCAGGAGAAGATAGTGGACCATTTGTGTGTAGTGCTATTGAATGCCAAGTGGACAAATAAATGTTAACATTCAAAAATGACCGGGACGGAGGGAATACATGTTAGCGGTCCGAGATTTTTTTAGTCCTGCTCAATGTTTCAAGGAGACAATGAAAAAGCCTTCATGTAACATAAGTGCTGAAATATTGATATCCGATGTTATCAGTATCTCATCCGATTCCTGTATTACAAAAGTGCAAAGAATAAGCACTTGTACTAATTTGATGGCCTCTTTGGAGACTGATACAATCATTCATCACCATTTATGTTCACCAATGGCCAGCAATTTAGCCACCTACGAGTTATGAGAAGCCCTCCACGACAATTTACCAACAAAATCGCAAATAATAAATCTAATTTGATGGTTTCTTTGGATACTCTCTTGCTCCGAATATGGTAGATCCAACCCTAACGATTGTGCTACCCATCTCAATCTGCAACAAACAAATTTTCTCATTAACCTCAGGAGTCAGGTCAATAAAATTACATGAAAGTAGAAACATTAACAGATACAATGTCAGGAGAGAAATAACAGACTACACAGTATTACATGTAGGCTTAGTACCACTGACGATTTAGATCAACCTGTGGGAGTTTATCATGCTTAACCAGGCTCAAAATTCGTGAGGAATAACTTGACTGACCATGTAGTCCTTCACCGGCTCCAATTTGGACTAAACCGGAAGGCTTACACAAACAAAAAAACAAGTGCGAGTAGTTATATTCCCTTCCCTTACCGCTTGCTCAAAGTCGGCTGACATGCCCATTGATAGCTCACACTGCTCTACGTCTATCCCAAGAGCGTTGCAAACCTCATTTTTGCAGTTTGCTAATGACTACATGTCAACAAAACTCAGATTCAGACCAAACCCATTGAAAAACTATTGATCAGAGAAGCATTTTAGGTCTAGAATCTGATATAAACCTTAAAGTTCTCCGGAGTAGACGTGTAATCCAGCATCCCGATAGTCATTAATCCAGCGAACTCGAGGTTTGGACAGTTTAGATGAACATGTCTTGCAAGATCTACACATCCCGAAGGTTCAACCCCAAACTTAGCTGCAAGTGAATAAAATGGACATATGAGCGATACTTCTGGTAAGCATAGTAATGAAGCAGGCACCACACGAACTGACGAAGGACACTTAAGGATAGTGTGGACAACAGAAGACTAGTGACCTCGACATAATTGTGTCAAAGAGATTTTGAATACAATTCACCCAATCTGATACACATGATGTCATTTTGAAAGTATCTAGCAAGAAAGTAGCTTTAACAGCTGTTATGGAAGTCATAGGAAGGAGTAAAACCTAAAAAATATCCACAATAATCATGCATGTTATCAAAAGGAATTTTGATTGAACCAAAACAAGCGGAAAATTATGGGATTAATAGATTGTACCACACACCCCCACCTTCCCTCTCATCCCCAAAATCCTACAGAAGGGTAATGCTTCTCAAGTTGGGAATTTTGAACAGCTTATTTTCATGATGATAGCCTGCTCCAGCTAGTACATAACCAAAGTAATGCACCATATCTAACTAGCATTTGCTATCAATGATGGTCAAAGCAATGTAATAGGATCAAGAAGGATAATACATGGAGGTGTGTAACGTAACGTCGTAACCATTGCACAATGTAGTAGCAAACCATTCAACTTAAGCATTTATGAACATTGCATGATCAAAGCATTGCACTTTGATTTTTAGAGGTGTTTCATTACACCACTTCCTAGCAGAAGCGTCATATATTAATTGGAGTGGTCTTTGTTTTAAGTAGGTTCTATGTTGGTTCTTTATAGGCATGTATTCTTTTAAATTAAACATCTTTTGTAGATGTCGTATGGTCTAGTAATCTACTGGTATTATTCATGAAATTGATCTATACTTGAGAAAAATAAAAATTAAACTACACCGCCAACTTAAAACTTTTTTGTCTCATCATTTCCAACTTTTATCTCCTCTATATAAGATCTAATGGCAAGACCTGGTCTTGAAACCAACACTGATTTGAAAGAATGCGACAACTAAGGTCAATTAAAAGGGTTTAGTGAAAGCACTAGTATTATCTTTAAGTATAGAGCCATAGACCACAAAAGCTTTCACCTAAAGGAGGCAACCAGTGCCAACCTGGACTTGTATATAACTTTATAAGCATGTTCATTGTATACTTACATGTTTCCCCACTAGTATTCACTTGCACCAACACTTTTAACGGCTTTCTTCCAAGGTTACCCACAGCACGATCAAGATGATTGGCAATCTGAAAGACAATAGGACAGATTGCAACACACTATGAGGCAAAGAATGTGGTGACATTACTGGTTTTAGAAGGCGCATATCGCTACCAACTGGAAAAAATTTGGCATTCATAACTTTGACATACTAAGCACAATAAATACTCTAAGCAATAAGTAAAAAGTACATTTTTAAAATTATGATCTCAAGTTGCAAACAGGCCAGGCCATGCGACGTATCAGCCGAAACATTTTTGGTTTACACATTGATATTTTGAGGAATGTTTTTAATATAGACAATGGGCTAAGCTAAAAAGGCACAGAGCTCAATGCAAATGCGCAAATTTGCATTACACATCGTCATTCTTGCTCTACTTATATGTCCTCCTCAACACCCTTGTTGCTTCTTACAGGAAGAAAAATTCCAAGCACTTAAGCAGAATTCCATATTAAACAAGACATAACTACACCAATAACCGCTAACCAACAATATTCATTCAACCTTCAACATCTTTAAAAAAAACGTTGAAGTTGCGGATGATGCAGAATCAAGTGTCTAAATCATTTTGTAAGAACCCATATTTGAAGCTTTGGTAAAAACAAAAACTATGGTTTTCTATATTTTTCCTATTTAGAAATTGAATGCACCAAACAACATATTTCTTGCATTGTTTCTGTTACCTTCTCATCATCTACACTCTCCACCATACCAAGACTTGGAACACCATCTGCACAATGAAAAGGAAATATATATCGAATCCTTGGATAAAGACGCCAAAAGAAAAAGCCAATCTTTGACAAGATAAAATATCGTGCTCTCATGATTGAATGTAGATTTGCGAATGTGTGTAACCATGAACGACAAAGATATAGTTTTCATGACAAGGAGGAAGGTGAAACTAGCTTACTTAGAAGAGGTTTAACTTTGTTGCTCTGCAAATTCCCTATGAAATGCCACTCAATGTCTTCAGGAAGCTACACCATAAACCAGAAAATCTACATAAGAAATTATCCAATCAAATTTCAAGTATTATACAAGCTGAAAAACACGTAGAATGATGATAGCGGAAAACTGCAATCTTTTCATCTAACAAATAAAACTAAACAAATTTCTCAAACTTCCTCATAAAGTTGTCAAATATCAAAATTCATCTCATCAAATTTCGGCTCAACTTATTGTTAGTCCAAAAATCATTTGATAGCTCACCTAGCTTACAAGGTCCGACATGATCTCAAATCAATAAAACACTATCTAGGAACTCAAATAAATAACAATAAGTCTCCTTGTGACGGATATATCTGTCACAAACTTTAATGGGTCAGGTATCTCTCACTTGGGTAGATAAGACAAGCCTAGGGAATCACAAATGACTTGTCTTTTCCCACCCACGCACATTGGCGGACCGGGGGGTGCGCACAGCACCCCACGTGCGCACCCTCCATTTCTGATTTTTTTTTTTTAAATACTATGTAAAAACAGTATCTATACAATTTAACTGTCATGAACAACATAAAACTAGGCGTGCTCCAGTGGATAGAAGTCTGAGTTTTCAGTGATTGGTTGTGTGTTCGGCCCCTATCAGTAAGATTTTTTTGCTTTCCCATGCTTTTTGGTTCAATTAATCCCAAAAAGATAACAACGAAGCCCCCTTGTCTTCTCTATTGTCATTTGTACTAGACGCCCCAATTTCAGTTTGTTTTAACAATTTAAATAAGTTTATACTTCATTTCATATCGATAGAAGAAATACAAAAGTCTCGAGCTTGTTTGAGATTCCCAAATATATGATATTCACTATTAATTTTTCCCCTTAAAAATGAGAAGATTTTAGCCTATTTCAACCAATTAAAATTTGGAAATTGAGTTGGCGTCATCGTGTGACACCCAATCTCTACGCCACCCTCCTACATGCATAATTAAAGACCCCAAAAATAATGGGTGCATGTGAGAAGGTGGTCGGTACAGAGGTTGGGTACCACCCGCTGACGCCTATCATTTTCCTTCAACTTTAGTTCAATTTGTATGTAGGAAAGTCTAAATTTTACTTATTTTACGGTTCAAATCAAAATTTCATTGTGCATATAGATAGGTCGTTGGGCTCGGCTGAAAGTGCACCCCCTCGCTTTGAGTCCTGGGTCCGCCACTGCCCACGCATCACAAGCTTGTGACGAATATGCCCGTCACAAATGAGAATTTGTGAATAAAGAATCACTTCTATGCACTCCATAATCAAATTCATGCAGTTAAATTCTAAACTTTTCTTTATTCTACATCTTTCAATTGATTATAAACCGAAACAAATACAAATTTATAATTACCTACAAATTCCACATCTCAAATGCATCACATACGCTTTCAAATCAAACATCCTACTTCTTTCAGCAGAAAGACACAATTATAATTAAGCATAAAATTAAACAATAAATAAAATAAAATCCTAATTAAGAGGAAGAAAAGGGTTAAGAAATACCTGAGGAGATTTATCAATGAGTTCTTGAACGTAATTCTCGCCGAAACAGCGATGACCGGCGTCGTAAACCTGGCGAAGGACGGAAACCGGTTTAGTCTTACTGACGGCGACAACCTTGACCCGGTCGGGCCGGCGGTTGGCTCTTTCGGCGGCTAGACCGACCCGGTTAAGGACTGATCGGAGAGCCGCCGCTGCTACGCTTTCCATTGCTGAAGATGTTGCCATTGACGCCGAGGTATCGGAAGTGGCTATGGCAGTTGTGGAAGCGACGTGTTCGTTAGCTTTACTCTGGTTTGGTTGTTGTGGTGTTACTTGCTCTTCTAGATTGCTCATTTCATGTAAAGCTGGAGTTTCGGTCTGCCCAATCTAGTTTAAATAAATGGAATTCATGTATCAAAAATTTTGATTAAAGACTGACATATTTGTCTTTTATGAAAATAGGTCGGGTTGTATCTCGCAAAGAGGCAACTAGAAGGACTAGACCTGGTAAATGGGTCAATCGGTCGGGTTTGGGTCGGCCAGTTCGGGTCTCTCGTTGATTTCGGGTTAACTCGGGTCGGGTCGGGTCATTTCGGGTTTCGGGTTTGTTGTCGGGTCCGTTTCGGGTCGGGTTATTTCGGGTCGGGTCATTTTCGGGTCAAAGAATAAGAGACAAAATGTCATTTTAAGTCTTTTCGGTTCAATTAAGGGATAATTCCCATGGTACCCCTGAGGTTTGGACTTTTTCACGTGGTACCCAGTTTTTTAAGAATATGTTCATGGTACCCCTCAACTTTCATTTTAGTGCACGATCTACCCTTAACCCTTAACTCTGTCAAATTTGTTAACGGCAGAGTGAGTTTGTTGAATTTCAAATTTTGGGGGGAAAAGTAGTTATAATTAACTACTTTTTCAAATAATAAACCAATAACTATTTTGCACCAAATACCCTTAAGGTTTGAAAGTTGTGCACAATCTACCTCTGCCACCAAAAATACCTGTAACGGCCATAAAACTAGCCGTTGGGACTGAAATTCTGCTATTTGGCTCCCTATATAAGATACTTTGCTTCCATTCAATTGAGAGCACAAACCATTCATCTTAAAAACACACATTTATACTCAAAACACAAATTCATTCTAAAATACTTGGCATGGAATCATCTAATTCTAGATCAAATTCAAAAGGGGTGCAATTAGATAACAAAAATTGCCCTAAATGCAAAAGAAGATTCAACATAAGGTCATCCGGACCTATGACAGCAAACCCTTCAAGATTATACTACAAATGTGACGAATGTGAATATTTTCAATGGTGTAAACAGAAAAATGAAGACATCGCTGATTATGATGAAGATGAAACTCAACAACTACATATTGTCATTCAAGAGTTGAAGAAGAAGTTGAAGGAATAAACGACTATAATTTGTGACTTAAATAGAGATGTTCTAGATTTGTCTAAAATGTTTCAATTTAGTTTGAAAACATTCATAATAATGTATATTTTTCTAGTCTATATTATAATGAAGTAAGCATTATAATCAACATTGTCATCCAAGATTAGCAATATACTAATTATAAGCACTATAATTAACATTGTCATCAAAGTTGGCCTTGACACCTTGACATTACAAACTGGTAAGTCACAAAAAACTGTACTATCTGCCCAAAAAATTTACCAACTGGATGATTAAACTAACATAACAAGTTTGCCTTAAACTGATTACCATTTCACCATTTAACAACCCAAAATATTCTACTTAGAAGTTGGAGTTGACATTACAAACATAGAAATGTTATAATATCAATTACAACTCCTACAAAAAGTTGTACCCTAAGCTTTCATAATTAGTTTGACAATAAATAAAATGTTACCACATTTACTTCACATTCAAGTGGGTGGTTGATTTGTTGAGGTTGAAGCAGTTGATTCTTTTCTTTTCTTTGCTGTTGGGCCACCTTGACATGACCTTGCATTGTGGCCTAATGACTTGCAAATAGAACAATTGATTGTGGTGGACCTCCTACTCTTCTTTCTCTTAGGTTCATCATGCTTCCTCTTCCTCTGTCTTGCTGGCCTTCCTGCTGATCTCTCTTGAACTGGTGGCAGGACCTTAGGGAACTGAAATTGTGGTCACTGCTCCTTATCAGGCATATGGTGCATGATTGTGCTATAAGTTAACTTATAGCATAAACCAGAGAAGTAGGCATTCAAATATTGCATTGGTTCTTCTTTGTTGTGATAAATGGCCCTACATGCATGCCTACATGGTATTCCAGTCACCTGCCATTCCCCACACAAACATGTTGCAGTAGTCAAGTTCACTGGAAATGCAGTAATGGTACCTTCCACCACCTCATATTCCCCACCTCCTACTTTTATAACCCTACAATGCCTTGAATCTGAGCAGTTAGAATCAATCAAAGATTTTGCATAAGGGGTTGGATCATAGGGTTCCATATTCTGAGCCTTATCAATTCTTTCACCTATCTTCTCCATATGATATCGTCTGATGCCTTCCATTAGGGACAGAACTGGTTTCTCCCTCAGTTCATTCATTAGTGCATTGAAGGACTCCACAAAATTAGAGGTATTATGATCACAAGCTACCAATGCATCAAACTGATGTTTGGACCACTGCTGTGGAACCTTAGACAAGTACTCAACAGCTCCTTTACAAAGTCTGCCTATACCAGCCATTGCTTTATTGAAGACAAATGTTGATGTTGCATTGGCAGCCATCCAAAATAGGTCATGATAGGCAGGCCCCCCCATTTCTCCTTGAAATTTGTGTACAAATGTTGAGCACAAATTCTTCTTGTTGCAGTTGGGAACTCCTTTTGTAAAGCCTTCTCAACCCCTTTCATTCTGTCACTAATGAAAGTCCAATCCCACTTAGTACATCCCTCTTTTTCAAATGCAATTCTCAAATTTCTGAAAAAGTAACTCCATGTTTCAGTTGATTCCTTACCAACAATGGCATAAGCTATGATATACAAGTTATTGTTGCCATCTAATGACAAGGCAGACAATAACATTCCCTTAAACCTACCCTTTAGATGACACCCATCTACTCCTATTATTGGTCTACAACCCCTCAAAAATCCCCTTGTCCAAGCTGTAAAACTCACAAACATCCCTTTAAAGAAGGTCAAGTTGTCAGAATTAGGAGAATGCCATGTTATAAGGGCCCAAGAACCAGGGTTAGTTGCCTTTATCATCTCAGCATAAGCTGCTAGAAAAGAATAACTGTCTTCATGTCCCCCAAACATTTTATCAACAACTAGACTTCTCACCTTGTACATTGTCCTAACAGCCACACTTATCCCAAACTTACCCATTAACAAGTCAGCCATGCTCTTCACTGGCATGTGAGGATTTGTAGTCAACTCAAGTTCTAATTTAGAAGCCATCCAATCTGTTGTTGCCATTGGATTCCTCTTCAGGAAATGACAATGCTTATGATAGCCATTAATTGTCTTTATAGCCCAAGTCAACTTATCAGGGATTGTAGAAACATGAATCTTCCAAGTACAATGCTCTCCACTACATTCAGCTGTGTACCTCAACTTATCAGATTTGATGACTATAACATTAAACCCTTCTTGAATGCAGTAGTCAGACAACACTGACATAAATGCTGCCTTGGAAGGAAAAAGTAACCAAGGACTCAATGAAATCTCACCCCACCTTTGAGGTGGATACATAGTACCATTCTTAAAAGACTTCTCCAAATAATGATCCCCTTCTTCCTCTGCTTCTTCAACTCTTACTTTGTCAAATGGATGCATTTTATTAGGATCCTGCTCCATAGACTCAGATGAGTCCTCATCCTCACTACCTCTACTACCCCCACTGCTATCTTCACTCTCTTCATCAGTGTCAGTGTATTCTTCATCCTCCTCATCACTTTCTTGACCTTCATCCTCATCCAAAGACACACTTATGGGCGCACCCCTTCTCTGACCCCTCCCTGTCCTTGTCTGATTATAATCAACATCAGGTTGAGATGTTGTCCCCCTAGAATGTGAAGTATAAATGTCTTTTCTTTTAGCAGTTGATTTTGGAATTTTTTGCTTTGTTTGAGGCTTTTTTTTAAATATTTGAGACATGTTGAAGGTACATTCAGGGGTACTCTCTTCTTGTGTGGTAAATCTGTTTGCAGTTGGGCAATGTTGTGTGAATTGACTTAGATTGGGGTTTGTTTGTGTTTTAGGTATTTCTCCACTAGTTGAATTTTCTGTAAATTGAGCAGGAATAGGGCTTGTTTGTGTTTCAGGTATTTGTTCACTTGTTGAATTTTTTGTAAATTGATTAGGAATAGGGTTTGTTTGTGTTTCAGGTATTTCTTGATTCAATTCCTCTTGGCCTGTTTGAGTTGGAGTTGGAATGGGGTTTGTTTGAGTTGGAGTTGGAATGGGGTTTGTTTGAGTTTGAGGTATCTCATGACTTGTTGAGTACTTGCTGGAGTCATGTGATAACTCTTGAGATTCATAAACTCTAACAAAAATAGTCTCATTACTTTCAACATCCATAACAGGTACTTCAATAGCCAAAGGTTCAACGTCTAGTATTTCATCATCCATTTCAACCTCCACTCTGTTTTTCACCATCTCCTCCTTCTCCTTCTTCCTCTGTTCTTCCTCCTCTCTTTGTTTTTTTAATTCTGCCACTAACCCAAACTCTTTAATTGGGTTATTTGTCTCCTCAATCCACACCATAATTGTATCACTACTTTCATAATCCCAAAACATTTTCAGTAAATCACCATCATTCCTGATATACTTCTTACTATCATTTCTCCCTCTATACTACATATCATACACCGTAGGTAGTAATACTTGTTGTTTCAAAGACACGACCTCAAGATCAGCGATAACATCAAGGAGTTGTACAAAATCCACATCATAAATAGCATAATCAAAGGCTTTTTCCTTATAGTGACACTGCAACCAAAACGCAGCTTCCATCCTACCAATGAAAGTTCAACATAAATCAAATCCAACAAACAACAAAAACCCTAATAATTTCTTCATAATTATACTCAGCCAAACCCAACATAAATCACATAAACCCTAATTTTTTTTTTTTTTTGGAAAAATATAAACTTTTCATTTTACTCATGAGGAACTATTCACAAAAACATCAGAAATCCTAAATAATTATTAGATAAAAGACACAATCAAACACAATCAAACACAACAAATACTGAAATTATAAAGCAAAAAGACACAACTACATACATGCAAGTAAGAAGACACAACTACATACATGTAAAATCAGACTAAATCACAAACCTAATTATAAACATAAAACAACAAAATTAATTAATTACCTAGATGAGAAATATCCAGAACACAATAACTAGGATAAACTGATGAAAACCTTAATTATCGATCAATAGGGATGGTAATATTAGATGATGTGCAGATGATTTCTGGTTGTGGTGGTTGATGTGATTGATTTTGGAGGGAGAGTATATGGGTCGTTAGTTGTTATGGGGAAATGAGAGGGAGTGTTTTCTTTATTACTTTTATGAGGGAAGTGAGAGGGAAATGGGGGGAAAGTAAGGGAAATAGAAAAAGAGGTTAACGGCGTGATAACAGAAATAAAAGTAAGGGTAGATCGTGCACTAAAATGAAAGTTGAGGGGTACCATGTGCAGATTCTTAAAAAACTGGGTACCACGTGAAAAAGTCCAAACCTCAGGGGTACCTTCAATTAAAGTTATGCTTTGTCATGTCATTTTCGGGTTGAATGATTTTGAATCGGGTTATTGTGACAACCCTCGCGAATGCGGAAATATAAAACATACAAGCATGTGAAATATATAGCGGAAATATGAAGTTTTTAAAACTTTTATACATGCAAGAACAAGTGTACGAGGAGTGTCAAATATTACAAACTAAAGTATGAAATACAACAAAGAGACGAAGTCTCTCAAAACGTTATAAATGTCAAAGTGTTTAGCAAACTAGCTAAAATCGTCTAGAGGTGTTTCAATCCAGGGACAACGCCCGCTAGCTCACACCCGAACCCACAATACCAAGCAAAAAGCCATCCATGCAAGCAACCTGTTCATCCATGAAAAACATGAACGCCACAATCAGTGGGGAGTAAATCCGGGTTCTCCCAGCCATATCACATTAAACGTACATAGAAGGAAATACAAAAGTAGAGCATGCATACATAAGGATATACATGTGAGATACGATAAGGATAGATAGGCAATTCAATATATAATGATAAGAGCATATGGAATATAAATCCGAATCCATCATACTATACAAAGACTCGGGGAAGACACTCTTAGGCAACCGAATACGCTCACTAGGGCTTACATCTCACCGTTAGCGGTATAAGTTTGATAAGATTGAGACTCGACAAAAAAACCATGCCAAGTCATGGTATGATCATGAATAATCAATCATGTAATCACCCATCCAAACACAACGACACAATGACGACATCTCTCACGGTAAATGAAACGCACTAGCACCGTGTACATGGCAAGTATGATTAAAAGGCATCCACGAGATAAACATTTCCCTGAACGCATACACGATCACATTTCGTATATGTTGACTAATTTCCTCCGGTAGGACGACGATATAAATACCCGGACCTAGTCTAAATCTGGCCAGAATCCCGAAATCACATTTTCCGGTTCGACATGCGATAAACGTTTCGCATCCAAGACTCGGTCAATCATAGACGCCGAGTACCCCAAATTCGGTAGATACAATTCACGAAAGAGACGGAAAAGAGCACAAGCCTCATAATAAGCGGTACGCTACATGCAAATAACACCACCTCGCAAGTACACAACATTTGACGGCCGGGTCGATCAACGCAATGCGTTCGCCTCCCAACAACGTCGTCGTATGCCCACTAACACATGCAATTAAGCAGTAGGATAACATCCGTTCCGACCTTCCAAGCCTTACGACGTGGAGGTAGCCAAGGGATGCAGAGTACAAAGCAAACATAACAACATAGTTCTCAACACCGTTACCCTTGGTAAAAAAACCCGACTACAAAGTGGGACATAATCAAAAAAATCAAAAACCGTCACAAAACATGTGATACAAGCGAAAGAAATATCATATATTCAAAACATTAATATTATAAGTCACTACGTAAAATTATACGATAAACGAACCATGCGAACTATCGTAAAATAAGAATTTAGGAAATTATAAGAAATATATCCAGCGTGTTGCCGGCCGGTCAGTGGACCGGCGGCCGGTACCCCGGCAGGCACATCATACTACATCCAAAAATCACAAAGAAAAGGCAGCGTGTTCCCAGCCGGTCAGGGAGCCGGCGGCCGGGCACCCGGCCGGGAGCACCACTACACAAAAACCAACTTTCAGTTCTGATGTATTCCCAGCCGGTGGGCAGACCGGCGGCCGGTCACCCGGCTGGGAACCCCAAGTCATCCGTGAGCTTTCTAAACACATTCAATCCTTTTCAATTTTCATTGTTTACTTCTATCAACTATCAACAATCAATAATCATCATCAATAGTCATCAACTAACAACAATCATCATCAATAACACAATTCCTAAGCTTACTAATCGTATTCTAAATACGAATTTTAACATAGAAAACATGTAAAACACGTAAATGATATCGAGTAATCCTTCACCGTTACCTTTACGCGTCTTCAAACAATTTCTAAGTCTTCCTAGTCTCCACCTACAATTAGATAATAAAAGATGAATATAATTCACCTTTGAGAAAGACGGATAAATTGAAAAGCGAGAAAGACGGTAATTTTATTACCAATACGGATAGAGGAAGATGAGAGGGGAAGAATAAGACGAACATACGTGAATTTAAGCGAGAAATGAAAGAGTTATGACGATTATAAGACGGATCAAAAAAGGAGGCAAGGTTTTGGTTGGTTTCTTAGTGAGGAAGAAAGTGTTTGGTTGTGTGAGAATGAATTAGGTTAAGAGGGAGTATAAGGTGAGTTAGTGAAAAAAGTCAAGAAAAGTCAAAGACGCCTCACGACACGATTTACTTGAATTCTCGCGAAAAATTCAAATACGAACTCGGAAATTCCAAATTAGACACGGAAAATTTAATTCTAAACTAAAACTAAATTTCGCTGAAAAGTATCCGTATAATATTTTTAAATTACAAATAGGGTACATTTGCGGGTGTTACAATCACCCCACCTTTTAAAAAGTTTCGTCCTCGAAACTTGAGAGTAGAAAACAAAAGTATCAGGGACAAGAATCGGTTTTAAGAATTAACAAGAAATTTTTTACAAGGGAAACATTTATGAAACGAGGTTCTTCTCGAAAACGGTTTAAGGAGAATTTTCATAAGTGTGAAACTTTACTTACGGATCTCAAGAGTGCCCGTCGCGAACGAGAACTCTAATTATCCAGATCAAATCAAAGTCGAAATAGTGAAATTGAAAATCAAAACAAGCGTTAGTAAGTGCAGAACTAGTCACGAGACGTCTCCAATAACAAGTCCAAACATCCAACCAAACGCAAAATCCAAATATAAAAGCAACATAAATCTATTTTCTCCAAAAACAAGGTACAAATAAAATCTTTGGACTTCTTTGAAAAGTTAATTTAGAAATACAATATGGAAATTTGGAAGTTTTCTCAAGGATAAAATCAAAATAACACGACATTACACGTACATAGAGCGACTCGTACATTTCACACATAATTCAGGGTAACAAAATATATACAAAACACGCAAAAACGAAACATATCAAACTCTTAGGGATAGGAAGATCAAGATAAAGTCGGCAGGAAGATCTACAAGAATTCGACATGACTAACTCTACTAATAAACCAAATCCTCAAGAGAATGCAATTTACCCAATTTGCAAATCATCATTTTCAATCATCAGAATTCCTACAATAATATTCTATAATCACGAGATTTCAAGCCAATAACCTAATTATTCAGATCCATTTAGTATCCACTAAAGTCCATCGGCACGGTAGACTCCACAACTAACAATCCACATGAAAGATTCATTACATACTCTAATCTTCTTAGTTTCATCAAAACTCTTACTAGAAACTACCAACAAAATATTTATCTAGGGAAACATGATCGCTAACAAACACAAGGTAAAGAGACTTACCATGAAATCCTATAATCCAATTTACTTCAAACTCATTATCCTAAATTTACAATGAACTTTCTCATCCTCGAAAGTCAAAACACAATCCACGCAACAAAACATAATTATCTAAGATCCAACTAGCCTCATCCCATATCTCACGACAAGGAAAAATCCACAATCCATTATAGATTATAATAATTCTTTAATACGCCATAACATCCTTAATTTGATTATTACTACGCTCGAAGCCTCAAATATAAATAGTCACATTAGCAACCTATGGTTCCTTAAGAATAAAAGAGAATTACTAATTCCAAACCACAAATGACCAATCACTTGGCAATCAGACAACCATTCAAATCATCTAATTCATCTAAAACTCAAAATGAATCGATTTTCATATATGACAATACTCCTCAAACTTTGGGTACCGGCTTAATTTCCCTAAAGCAAAGTCTCTTTTAGAATCCACCAATTAGAGACATCTAATTCCCAAATGACATACCAAGCAACCGTTATAGTACCCAACAACAACGAACTATTATCATGATTAACTAAATTATCAAAATAACACTAGAGTACCAAGCTCCAAATCCAAAACTACTAGGAGAAGATACATTATCACTATTAGGATTCATCCTCCACCTTAAATCCTATTTTCCATGATCAAATACAACCTGAAATTTGCTCAATCCAAAAACACATATTCTAACCTAAGAATTCCAAAATACATTACACTTATTCTCTGAGCCTTACAAATGGAATACCCAATCCATTAGAGAAAAGATGCAGGAGCAACGAGATAGGAAACGATAAGGAATCTCAAGGAGAACGCAAGAATAAATAAGGCACGAGATTACAAGAGAGGAGCGCTGAAAATAACGAGGTCAAGAAAGAGACAAGGCAGATAGTAAAGTTATGAAGATATCCGCGTAAGAAATAAGATACGAGTATGCGATTTCTTAAAGATCAATCTTGACAAAAGCATTCAAGAATGGAAATGAAAAGGGATGATGGCACGAGTAAAGGTTTAAGGTTTAATCCACAAAATTTCTCCTTTCAGACGTAGGGTGATAGTAAAGCAACTCATCCCAATAACAAAGGTCTCTTAGAAGGGACCCTCGTACCACAAATTATCAAAGTAGGGTACGCCTAAATTCGACAAATCGACTACAACCCAACTCATCTATCCTTTCATATCACACGGATTTCCAAATGCGGAATTGCAACTCAAACATAGTAACATTCCTTTAGCTCAAATATTCAACACAACCTCAAAGGTTTCTTTAACTGAAGGACTAACAAATACTCCCTTATACTCGGTCATTTTCAACTCATATAGCCCACGAGTTCATTATTAACAAAGTACAACCTCAAGTCAAACATCATCATTAACGTCCCAAGGTATTTACATCATAGCTCACATCATCGAATCTCGCTCATATCTATAATCCTCAAGTAATATGGTTCAACTTACAACGAAACCTTACTACTTCAAACAAGTCTCCGATACCATAAGATAAGATAATATCTTTAAATCCAAGAACTATAGCCAAATGCTTTTCCACCAAGCCTATACTCACAAACAAACAATAGGAAACCACAAGACATCACTTAATCTCAAAAGTATTTCGCACCTCAAGATATCATTCAAAACTTCTTATTTACACCAATTAGACATATCATAAGCATGGTCTTCAAAACAATACTAAACTTCTAAGTCCAAAAGACTAAATTACTAATGAGTTAAGAAGTCATAACCAACTCATTCAACCTTACACCATCGAATATCATGAACTATTTACACACAAGTCATGACAAGCATTAATACATTAAAATTATTAAACATACCTTACCACACTTTCCTCAAGATACAACCAATCATCAATATAGGGTGAACTTAGATCTACACCATTTACCTCAAATTCCAAATTCATTCTAACCAACACTAACATTCCACAAAGTCCAAAATTATTCCGACCAAGTATAATATACCACAACCAAAAGGGTATGGTGACCACAAAAGGTCACATAAAGAAGTTGAGGGTACAAATTTATAAGGAGGAGGGAAGTAACAAGAGTAATCTCCAAGGGGAGAAGACGTTAGATGATAAAGAAGCACTTAGATAGAAGGAAGAGAGCATGATACATTAAGGTTGAGAGAAATCATCGATGAGGAAGAAATAGACTTCAATTAGGCTTGTCAATCTTCAATCTTCGGTAGAGGATACTTCTTCTAGGTAACACATGATCCACCTCAAGACGGTAGATAGAAACAAACATAACATCACTCAACACAATCAACAAACAAGTTAGAACCTAACAAACATCAAGTACACCAAAGACTACCACCTTAGGTCCTTAAGTCTACCCATCTCTCATTTATTATTTCAAGGTCAAGTAGTTTAAGTTTAGGGTTCACGTGTGTGCGTCGGGAGCGTTTAAGCTCTGATACCAACTGTTAGTACCCTCGCGAATGCGGAAATATAAACAAACAAGCATGTGAAATATATAGCGGAAATATGAAGTTTTAAAAACTTTTATACATGCAAGGTAGAAAATACGAGGAGTGTCAATATTACAAACTAAAGTATGAAATACAACAAGAGACGTAGTCTCTCAAAATGTTAACCAACAACAAAGTTATTAGCAACTAGCTAATCAACGTCTAGAGGTATTTCATCCAGGGACAACGCCCGCTAGCTCACACCCGAACCCAAAATAGCATAAGCAAAAAGCCATCCAGGCAAGCAACCTGTTCATTCATGAAAAACATGAACGCCACAATCAGTGGGGAGTAACTCCGGGTTCTCCCAGCCATATCACATTAAACGTACATAGAAGG